>CM031244.1:617172390-617382390 GCA_018340775.1 Taxus wallichiana var. yunnanensis
TTCTCCGCTTGAGTCCATCTCGAGTTTGGACTTTTCAATGGCCGGTAAGATTGTTTGAGATATGGCCATGTGGTGAGCTTCATGCGCTCACTTAGATTTCACCTTTGGATTATAATTCGAAGTTGCCTGATCGACGCGTGGAGGCTTCCACTGGATCTTTTATACTTAGCCAATTCAGGGCCTCGAGTGAACACTACCTTTCTCCATTTTTCTCATTTGTGCTTTGATCTCCTTTAACGTCATTAGCCTCCTTCGCCGACCCTGCCTTCTCATTTTGGATTTTTACGTACACTCGCATGACTCGAACCGGCCCTTTTGATTTTCTTCCGTGCGCAGTCATGTTTGATCAATTTTTCCAATGAAGAAATTGTGATAACATAACCTTCATTTTCATGTTTCTCATCCCTTTGAAAAAAACCTTTTGTTTCATTTTCTTGTGGTATTCAATCGTGAGACATTTATGTTTTGAACTAACATCTCCCCAATTTTTTTTCTTGAATTTCAAAAATTGTTTTGATTATTTAATTCCATTTTATTTTCCTTTTTATGATAATTCACCTTCAAAACACTATATAAGAAACTAAAAATAACATCATTTAATACCCTGTAATTAATATGAAATTCTATTGGAATAATATTTGAAAACACTCACAAAAGGAGGACAAGGCTCCTTAGTCTCTCTAATACTTATGCACATTGATTAGGGAAGCTATCACTATAGTTCCAAAGCATCATAGTAGGTTGAGGAATCATATTATCTCATTGAAATCATACAGACATCCCCATTCTCATTATTATCAAGAACTAAATACAAATCAAGAATTGTTGAGGATTCCTAATTACAATTTTATCTAGTTTAATTCATTTAGATATCATATACTAGTTATAGAATGAAATGTTTTTAGGCCTCTTTGGGGCAATGCCAACATTAGTGGTATAATGATTCCACTTTAACCCAACTAAGTGTCTTTTGGGGTCTCCCACACATGGGTAGGGTTTGTAAACTTGTTTTAAAAATCACATTCCCTCATAACATTATTAATAACTAAGGTTTTAAACTAAGATGCATCTATATGAAGGAAAAACTTGTATAAAGTTACAAATTCATATTCCGGAAGATCCAAAACAATATAGTAAGTTCACGATCATACATATGGTACTATAAGAGTTGTATGATTTTGTACTATGGTACTACGTTTAAACATCCTATTTCCAACACTACGAACACCTGGATCTTCTTAGATTCATATGTTTTCAACTAAGTGCACAAATCCTCTTATGATTTTACATAATGTGTTGTTACGATATTACTAATTAATGTTGAATGCAAATTAATCGAGAATAAAACCACGGATCCCACCTTACATAATTTTAATGTGTTTAGATAGTTAAATGTACATATAATTTTGATAAGGGTGTAATTTTTTTGGAGAATATTACTGTTTGTCTATCGTATTTGGCTTATGATTTATTTATTCTCCTCCTCTTTTCCTTGGTGTTGTATTTATCATTATACTTCATATGATCATGTCATTTCATCTAATGTTCTATGAAAAATAAAGCTAACAAAACTATATGCTCATATTTGGTGTTGCATAGACTATCCCTTTCTTCATCATTCTTCTAATAACAGAAAGTTACGATTCCTAGTCATTGGACTTATCCTACTCCCTATATATTTCCCAATGGTGTTTTTAATATTAATGTTCATATTTTCCACAGGTGAATTTGCCAATCATAACTACATTCATTCTACCAACATTACAAAAGATTAGGTTCAATATATTACACATCTATTAGAAGATAACCATGTTAAAATCAATTTTATTTTATATGATGCAAGTTATCAACTTAATAAAGTTTCATTATCTTATATAATGACATCTAATATTCCTACGTATATGGTGCCTACATCAATAGGGAAACCTAACTGTTACTCCACAATGTCTCTATGCCTCTTACCGTAACCATTACTATAGCTAGACATCATCAAGGAAGTCATAGTGGTTCTTGTGTCTCTTCATCTAGCACATAGGATATTGAAACCCTTTCTCATAAAATACAATCACAAACCTTACATTTACAAAAATTAGCATCCACTTAACATCATGATATGGAATCTACTCATTTTATTCATAACCAACCTAAACTAGAAGTGTGTTCGTATCATTTTCCTATTGGTTTTTTTCCCTAAACTTCATATCTACATTGAAAAATAGGATACCACCAAAAATATTCATCCATTCTATGTGTCTTATTTTGACTATGTATCTCAAGAGATTTTCCTCCCAAATTGTTCCCTAAGACTCCTAAAGACATTTCATTAAAATGGTTTTCTTATTTCCCCACACACTCTTAATGAACCACAACCAATTCGAAAAATCAATTATTAGCACAATTATCTATCTATGTTGTAGAAAAGTTGGAAGTTATGTAGAAATATCTAAAATGTGGTATGAATCTAACCAAATTATCAATGATTATGTTTTATGATACAAGACCATGCTTACGAAGATGTAAAATATCTTGGCTGAAAAATGAACCACAAGATATTTTCAAAAATCTAGCTTTTCCTTTACTGATAATTGATCGTATTAACAAAACATATTCATTTGAACATCTATGTCACACAATCAAAGAGAGAAAACCTAATACATCACATATGAATAAATTCGATTATGTTCCTAGCTATCATACCACATCTTCTACCAAGTTTCCAAGAAATTCCTCCTTGAAAGGAAATGCTACTAGTGTGCGAGGATACTTTTAAGGAAATTTTCAATGTTATTTCTTAACATACTAAACTACAATCAAAACAAACATGATGAAATTTTACAATCCTACTCTTATGTGACCCAAAAATTTTACTACAATTTTTTTTGAGAGTAATCTCATGTCTCATCCTCCACCATTTGAGTTTGATATGAGGAAGTCCCAAGTTAAGAGTTCAAATAATATGGTTTTATGTGATTACCACCGATGTATCTCGTATTCTCATACATCAATGTATAAAATTTTGTCCCATGATTTATTATATTATTAAATCCAATGTAATTTAATGGGATAAGCTCATTAAGTATTATAAGCCAACTAATTATAATCATAAATTTAAAATACTCAATTATCAAATTCCTATGAATAAAACAAAAAATCTACTTCATAAGTGCACAATACATATCATGCAATTCCACCACCACCCTCTTATGATCACACTTCGGATGCAATGATTTTAAATATAATTATCACATCACTTCCTATATGTTTATCACTTTTCATGAATATGATATAGGTGGTACACTTATTTTCAATACTCTTTCCATTCATGTACCTTTTAATGAACTAAATCTATGCATTATTTTGGTTTATATAAATAACAAGGATAATAGTTACTCTCTCAATCTACCTAAATATCTTGACAGCTTCTACAAGGAAGATTGCACTTGATTATAATCATCGATATCAATATATAAATCTACCTATTAGATTTGGTTTGGTTAGTAAATCACTTTCATCCTTTTTTTCGGTGTTGTTATCTCCATTGCATTGATTTTATGTCTTTCTCAGCTATTTTCTCTTAGGTATAATCCCTTGGTCATTCAAGAATGTCTCAATTTTTAACATAATTATTAGGTTATCATAATTCAAGTTGTTTCTTTTAAGGATCCTTTTCCTAGTTGTCTTAATCATTCTTATTTAGTGTTTATCCCTACCTAGTAATCGTCTACAAATATGTCTTTGGTTTTACACATTTCCTCTCACCTATCTAGTCCTTATAAGTATCCTTATATCACATTGATTATACATACTATCTTTAGTGGCTCAAATAACCATAGATATCCTAATATGACTTTGGTTACACACATTCCCTCGATGATCTAGCCCCTAGGTCTCTAATTATTCATGTGTCTTCACACATTATCTCTAGTGGCTCGACTCTCACAAGATACCATGTCAAAACTCTTGTCACATCGTATATCTATAATTTCTCACCGATCTGTAATATAAATTGTAAGTATAGGAGTACTTGTTATTCTAGTTCTCCATGAAGGTCAACTACTTCATGAAATTCATCTCTTAGGCCTTATTTATCATACATATTTACTATTGCACCACATGTATTCAAGTCACATTGATTGTCATAATTGAACCCCACCCGCCATCTTCTTCATCCATTGTTTCACCTATTTAGGAGGTTATAATCATTTATTTATTATGCTACCCCTATCAGTCTACATAGCTAAACACTCAAAAATACAAAAACACTTACATAGTTTCAATAATACACATACATTCATATGGTTGTAAAAATAGAAAAATACGGACATGTAAATTTAGCTTGTATTGTTATCTCTTTACATTATACATGGCAATTTTAAATTTCATTTGATAGATATCATATCTCTTTACTCTTTACACATATGCATTCATGAATGATATTGATCTTGATGTAGGACATACATAAAGTTGTACATTATGATAGGTGTTAGCCTACCACTCATCTTGACTTTCTATGCATGTAGTGGAATCTATTATACACTATAAAAAGATGTTACTATTTAATAATAGTTCCTTTCTACTTCCTCATTATGCTTGATTACATATATTGTGTACATGTTATTGTTATATCAATTTTTCCCCTTGAGAAAATCTATCAAACCAACCCTACACAGAATAATTCTAAGGGTCGGTTCCATTATGCGAGCCCAAGTTTCAATCCAATAATAAGGTTGCGGAGGACTCGGAAATGGAGAAACCGAGAGGCTCTAAGGAGGAAAAGGGGAAAGGCCCAAAGTCTTGGGCTTCACAAACAATTAAGAGTGGGCTTAAATCGACTAAGTATGTAAAATTTGGTGAAATATTTCACATTCCTAATCGAGTGCATCTCCAAGGGTTAAACCCAAAAGGTAGACTCAAATGAGCACGAAGCTTCCATGTGTCCCAGTGCGAAAAGGGACAGAGACAACCATTAAAATTCCAAAGGAGAGGAGAGAACCATGTGTCACTTGATGCAATTTCAAAAGTAAGAGCCCAAGGCAAAGACCCAAACTAGTGCCGGCTCTACATGTGGTCGGGTCCAACGGAATTCAAATAGGGTGGGCCCAAATCATTAAGTCTAATAGTGTGGGTGGAAGGCGTAAAGTTACTCAACGATCCACATTTAAAGGCGTGATCCAAAGTAGAAACTTAAATGAGCACAAGGCTTCCACATGTCTCTTTTTTAAGAAAGGCATCGGCCCCAATCATCTAAGTATCTCGGACTCACGAAAGGAGCCATGTGTCGCTCCACACATCTTCAAAGGTAAATCTAAATATGGGTCTCCCAAACAAGCACTAGCCTTCCACATGTCCTAGGTTTGAAAATGGACAGAGTCGGCCATTGAAAAGTCGAGATGGGGTAGACTCAGGCGGAGGGTGCCATGTGCCTCAACTGTGCATATTCAAAAGGGGCAGCTCAAGGGCTGACTCGACAAGCATCAAGTCTCAATTTGTCCCAGTCGGACATATGGCCCCGCCAAACAAAAATACATAGAAAAAACATAAAGAAATAGAGAAAATCCACGAGCGTGCCATTTTTCTCTTTGGCGCAACTTTAAAAACAAAATCCAAAAGTGGTCCCCAAACACGTGCCAGCTCTACACATGACCATGCTTCAAGTCAAGGCGGGAATGTGGGTCATCGGAGGCAATTCAAACTTTACTGGCCGAAAAGGTGTAACGTATAAAAAATGAGCCGCACCTCCACTTTGATGCCTAAGGAGCCACATGTCATGCCTAAATTATGTGTGGGAAGGTAGGACTGGGAAGTTTTTTTACCCAAAAAAGAAAAATGCGGACCGGCGGGCCCGAAGATGGTCTTTTAGGAAAGTGAATTATGGGGCTATGGGGATTTTTTTGCATTTTTGTTTTTTTGTGAAAAGACGTAAAGTGAATTTTGGGTCCGTTGACCCATTCAAATTAAACTAGTTATTTCCATTTTTGTATGGACCCGACTCAAACATTCAAATGGACATACCTTTCGATCTAGTGCTTGAAATTCAACAAATTTGGCACCATTGGAGAGGTCGCAACCTTGTCTCTGCCATGGAAACTTGAAAATTTAATATTGACAAGGTTAGGTGGGTGAAAATAAGAAAATGTCTTCAACGGGCATTAATATGTGATTTGATTGCACCAAAAACTAGATCCGATTTGATTTGATCCATCATTCTTCCTTCTTGACACCCGAATAGACATAGAGTGGCGGACTCGATAGATTGTGGGTGGATTTGCAATGGCATTGATGACTGGTAGCTAGACTCCAAAATCAGGTTTTCTACCTCTTTTCTTCTTCTCCCTTCGCTGCATTTATAAAAGAAGAAGCTTAGGTCCTTGTAAAGGGTTGGACATTTTTGTTTTACACCCTCCCTTCTTCCCTTATCTACAAATGAATTTTTGGAGTTTTACGAACCTCCCATTCAATTTGTAATACAAATATTTTCATCTTGGCTACTGTAATGTACTTTATCAACTCTAGAGAAATAATATATGTCTTTGAATGATTCTCAATCCTTTCATGTGTTCATTGTTTTCTTTTGATCTCCCATTTCGGTTTGGCTATCATGTGTATGGTGGTCATATTGCATTTCTATGGTCTGTGTTAAATTACAAAATGGATGTTTAACATTCCTTTGGTGCATCACCTTGCTAGCTTATGTTTATATTCTCACATCTTCTCAACCCCGTCTCCTTAGTAAGATAGAGTAGGTTCTACAAGTAGATCCTCTGCGGTATATTTGTGTGCACCTGAATAGAGGAATAGGAACCAACCTTCATCCGGAGAGCTCTCTCAATTTCAAATTCACACACTTATAGATATGCTCCATGTTATGCTATCACACTGATAGTCTCAACCCATCGAGTTGCAAACATTCAAGGGTGCTTTGATTTTGCACTAACAATTATGTTTTGAGATAATAATACTAACACATGTGACTTGTGCAACATTGACACATATTTCTTCACATGTTTATATTTATACATGTTTTATTACTTTTTCATCATATGTTAGCATTTTTGTTTTCTATACATGTTTTCTATTTGCGTGCATTACTAATTTTTGTTTCATTTATTGTATCTTAAGATCCTTTATTATCTTCTCAAACCTTGGGTGTTTAATGTTTGGGGATATATTTATATCATTTGTGATTTTATTTCTCATGTTTCTAGATATAAGGGCCTTGTTTTTATTGTGACATTTTGGGTGTCCAATGTTTGTAGATCTATTCCTTTTGTGTGTCCAATGTTTCTAGATATAAGAATACCCTTTTGAAGATTATCCCCGATCTATCAACTGGTGAAATTTTGACTTGTTTCGAGCAGGTTAAGTCCTTGAAAATTGATTTCAAAGTTCAACCCGGAAGGTGAAAATATGAAATTGTAAAACTTGCAATTTTTTAAGTCCGAATTTCTTGAAAGTTCCTTCGAATCGGTGGAATGACCTCTGGTCCCACCGGGCATGCTAAAGCTGTGATGGTGAATCGCGGCACCCCAAGTGTCTGCAACACGATGGGTTGAGACTCTCAGTGCGATTGCATAACATGGAGCTTTTCCCAAGTGTGGGACCTTGCAAAATCGGAAAAGCTCTCCGGATGAAGGCCGGTTCCTATTCCTCTGTTCAGATGCACACGTAAAATGCAGAGGGTTTACTCAAAACCTAAACTAACTTTCCAAGGAGACAGGGTAAGAAGATGCATAAAAATAAAACCTAAACTAACAGAGGTGATGCACCGAGGAATGAAGAACATATGTCTTGCCAATAAACACAGACCATTAAAATGCAATGCAAGATCATGCCTGAGATAGCTGGTTCACAGTGAAAGATCAGGAGGATGCAAATGAACACGAGAGGGTTGAGATAATCCACAGGTCATGCATTAATTTTCTCCAAAGATTGATACAACACACACTGCAAAATGCCAAGAGGCAAGGTTGCATTACAGTTTCAAATGGGAGGTTTTAACTCCACAAGTTCACCTGCCAAAGAGAAGAAGGGAGGGGAAAAACAAAAATGTCCAACCTTTAGAAAGAAGCCCCTCCTTACAATTTATAGGAGGAAAAAGAGAGGGAGAAGAGAGGAATTCAAAATCTGCCCCAACCACCTCCAGAATGCACTTAACTCATCTCATAATGATGGTAGGTGAGAACCCCAGCGAACCCAAAAGTGGAAAACTGTATTTTACATTTTTAAGAATTTGTTCTCACCCAATTAAAGATATCCATTCGTAGTTGGACAGAGGACCTCGTAAGCTTTCCAAAAAGTCCAACCTTGCATGAATCCAGAGCTTCCAGTCAAAAGTTATGGCCATTTGAATATCTCTGCGCTGTGGTCTCGCTTCTGTCGCCGCGCTCAAAATGTTGCGCCTCCTGAAGGTGCGCCTTGGCGCATCCATGTGTGTGTCGACATCCTCTTACATGCGCCAAGGCGCAACTTTTTCTGTGTCGACACTCCGTGTCATGTGCGCATTTCAGGCGCCAAGGCGTAAGGCTTTTTTCGTGTCGACACTCCGTGTCACGCGCCATTTCGTGTGCCAGGTGCAAATTTTTTCGTGTCGACACTCCGTGTCATGCGCCATTTCTGTGCGCCAAGGTGCAACTTTTTCTGTGTCGACACTCCGTGTCATGCGCCATTTCTGTGCACCAAGGTGACGCAATAAATGTCAGGGATTTGAGCTTCTTTGATTTCTATATTCTTTCTGCTTGTCTATATCTACTCGAGGGGAGATATTTACAACATTTCATTATTGATGTATCTTAACCTAATATTTTAGAGTTTTGAGGGTAAAAAGATGATCGTAACTAAAATTGAAATGAGGAGATACACCAAAATTATTGAGGGATTTGGTAGTACATGCACGATAAAATTGATAACAAATTGTAAATGCACGAACCAATGGTTTTGTAGAAAATCAAGGAAAATACTAATTTATTAAGGGATAAATCACAATAACATAGCAAGTTAAAAATGCACACTAAGACTATGAAGAAAATACCAAATTTGCAATAAGATGAGATGATTAATAAGGGAATTACCATTCACAAGATTTAATGGAAAGATACGAGACCACGTAAATAATTAAAAATGCAATAAGTAGTTCTCATTCAATGAAAAGCTGATAAATATATGCTTTAGAACTCTTGTGTCAAAAATTCCACCTTGTGCCTTACTAGTGCACACAATATATAGAAAAAAAACTTCACCCAACCCCTCCTAAAAATAGACTACATTTTGTACTTTCCCATGCACACTAATATTACCCCTTTAATATTATGAATAAATAGAGGAATAAAAATAGACATGCTCATTACAATGAGGCATTAATAGGCTTAGTTACAAAATATACATTAGTCAAAATGCACCTGACTGTTATATTTTTAATCTAATTGAAACTTGGGTGATCTTATTTGGCTAATATTAAGTCTTGCTTGCTTTGCAGGTCTCCTTTTACAAATGCTTGATTTTTGTCTTCTTGTGCATGATGTGACACCTGTGATATTCATGCACTTGTAATGATAAATTTTTCCTTTTCACTGTTCTGTCATCTAGTGGATGAGATGCAAAATTACTCCTATGAAAAATAATGTATTTATTTTCTAACACTTAGCAAAATAGAAAAACTCCACCCCACTATGGGGACCACTTGTGCACATGCTTTGAACCTCTCAAAATCCCCTCCTTTACTTGGAAGTCACTTCATTAAATAATAATACCTTGGGATCCTCTTGATCGTTACGTAACCTATAATTTTACAAGAATAAGGTCAAACTCCTTTTGATTTAACCATGCATATGACTTAGGATGATATAATTTAATCATGGCATATTGCAAACCTTAGTATAAGGTCAAAAGAAAATAATAATCATGGTTTAAAAGAATTCGTTTCCCCCTCCACGAGGTTTAACCGTTATGATTATGTCGGTGCTTTCTGACTCAGCGGGATTAGGGTTTCCTCTGTCTTTTGACACATATGTACTCTTCTAACTCAGGTTGACTTAGTTAAAATGGTGGTTGAGTTGGGAAAATTAAAACATGAAACCCTAATAATTTTCTTCATTTTATGAGCTCATTTGCTGGAGGAGCACTAGAAAATTTCCTTCAGGCCACCATTTTTGTCTTTCAAGCTTGATTTGCTCTGCAATCTTGCATCATGAAGATTTTATTTCAAATTTTCTCTAAGTTTGAGATCTCTGTGAATTTTTTTCTGTTAAGAGCTCTCTGTGTTAGCTTTGTGCTACATTTTACATTGAAAGTGGTTTTCTGGGAAGTTCTCTGGAAGGTTGGGATTTCTAGACTGTCATTGATGGGTTTTTGAGCCTCCTTTATTCTACGACCAGTAAGTTCTCAGTGTCGTTTTTAGTGGTATTTTCCCAAAACTTAAAGAAAATATTTCATGCGTACAAAGAATTGAGGCCATTCTTGATTGTATTTGTCTTTATTTTTCCATTTTGCCTTGAAACGATTTTTTTGCTTCTCAGTAATTTGTTTTTCTTTTGATGTTAGCCGTCAATGGAGGATACTCTAGCTATGTCTCTACAAAATGCAAGTTTGTTGGGGTTTACATATAACCAATTTTAGCTGCCATTTTGGGTCTTCACCAAGCTCTGCTAGCTCGGTATGATGTACTCTAATTTGACGTCGTGGATGGGGGTTTGTACTAGTTCAAACCTTTATATCATTCGATTTGAGCCATGGGTTCTCTATGACTGGTATATATAAGGGTTCAAGGCTTTTTTTAATTTACCCTTAATGAGTATACATGGATGTTCATTGTATATTTGATTCACCATGTGGAGCCCACTCTGATCCCTTTTTTCCTCGTAACAACTCAGATCATATTTTAAGCTAAGAATACGTGGTGTTTTCGAACCCGTTGCAACATAATTTGGGGCATTTCATTTTACAAACAAACAGGGTATTACTATTACTCTAAGTTGCATTTGTATTTATCATTGCTTAAATTTTCCCTTGAAATGTGCTTCTATTTTCCACTTCTTGTTGAGGTATGCGTTGGGTTGGAAAAGTTTGCTATTAAAACTCGTTTAGTTATTCCAGAAAGTGATCGTTGTTTGAAGGTATGAGCTCTATTTTATAATTGGAGTGCTCTGTTATGGAGCTAAATTTGACATTTCCTTCTCTGCATTATGAGTCTTCATGTTTCTGTCAGAAGTCACACATGTGTGCATTTATTGGATATGGGTATGATTTTTCATCTGGGTTCTCCTATATTGGGCTCATAGCTCTGCCTTGAATTTTGCTTGGTCGCTTAGCCGTGATGTCTTATCCTCTAAGAAATTGGAACTTTCTATAATAATGACTTCTTTTGCCTCTGATGCACTGATGATTTGTATTCTAGTGTCTCAATCTTGAATTTTGATGTATTTTAATTTAGAATGAGCTCTTAATAACTGTATTTGTGGAAGTTCCATTTTACCGAATGAGGCTTACCATAGCCTCCGGGAGGTGTTATGCTATTATTTTTGTTGTCATGTGACAAGCCATTGATGAAAGATTTCAAATTGTAATTGTCTATAGACACATTATTTATGTGCCCTCCTGGAATTTTGCTAGCTTAACCTATTTGATTTTCACCATTCAAAGTCTCTTAACATCTTCTTCACTATCTATGTTATTACATTCGACTAAGTTACCGAAACGTTTTGGATACGGGAGCGGGAGCGGGGTATCCGATACGCGGAAACGGCAAAAATTTTTGACCCCGGATACGGCGTAGGATACGGCAGTACAAAAACTATATAAAAATTAAAAAATATATAAATCTCAACCTTCTAAATAGGAATTTAATTATAAACCACATATTATGTATATGAAAAACAAGATAAAAGACAAGTTATACTATTAACTATAAATTTATAATAATGTACAGTATATACAAAACGAATAAAATTAAATTCAGAAGATTCTTTCAGAAGATTGCAAGAAGTTGCTTGGTCCAAAAAGGTGCAAAAATGGATTTTATGAAAATAAGAAAAATATCGCCATCAATGCATAGAGCTCGAGAAAATATACACTTTTAGAGAAAACGACACCTGAAACGGAGCCACAGAATGAAAGTTATGGCTCATCCAAGTTTTTCTGCTACATCTTCCCGGACCCTTTCCAAAAATGGCAGATGCTTTTCCATACTTGCGTTTTTTCACCGAAAATCCAAAAACAGAAAAAATTGCCAAAACAGGAAAAAAACGAAATCGCGCCAAAAAAGGAAAAAAACGAAATCGCAGGCCTGGCCGCTCCCTCGCCACTCCCATGCCGCTCCCGTCGCCGCTCCCGCTCCCTCGCCGCTCCCGTACCCGCTCCCGAGGCCTTCTATGCCATTTCCGGTAACCTAGACATTCGATATTTGGCATTGAAACTCTACAATTTAATGATGACTTGGGGTCTTGATCTTTAACTAATTTGTTTCACATAATTTCATCTATTCGATCTCCACAATGTGTTAGTAGTTTCTTTTCATGGTTTTCTTCATGATTTATTTGCATTCCTTGGATGCACCTTTTGTATTTTATCTTAAACAGTACTTAAAAGCTATGATACAACTATTTAAGTAATTTTCTGCAATTCTGGAAATCTAAAGCTAAAACTTTTCCTTGTGCTAAAACCATTATATACTTGCACTTACCCTGTAAGAAATGGCTCTGCTATTGTGAAATAAGTGATACTGTACTCTTCCAAACTTGTATCACATCTTTTGAAGTGTATGATTATATTTGAATAAATTTGTACTAGAAATTTCAAATTTTACAAAATATACCACCTAATAGTGATGGTCATTATGTTGACCACCATTGTGAAATATGCTCATGTGATATGCTCTCGTCTTTCTTTTGATGTTCCCTTTCACTCCTGATCTCTTCATGACCATATGTCTCTTTCTATGATTTAAATAATTAAGTTACAACTTGTAGTTGGAAATATCCATCTTGAATGGAAATTGTACTCCTAAATCAGTTGAACTCTTCCTCAATGCATTGTTTTTTACTGTTGAAAGTGAGCCCCTGTGCTTGTTTCTTTAGCATAATTTTCATGGCATCTCAAATCTTATAAGGAATTGACTTGTACCATATGTACTTCATGAGATGTTGTATAGTTGTACCTATATCATTTATATTATATACTCAAGTACCATGTACAATAATACAAACTTGTTGGATTGAGGTGGTTATGCTGTTAGAAGTCCTTCTATGAGCATCTTGTACTGGTAAAAATTTCTAGCTTGTAGAAACACCTGTAATTTTGATCTCCTTGCATGTGTAAGTCATGAAGCCTGATAGTTGATCTGCTAGCCATCCATAAATAGTTTATTGAAAGAGTTTATGATTGTAAACTTATTTTGACTTTTGGGTACTCTGTGCATTCATGTATTTTAATTTCAATTAAAATATTCTTGCAAGGTTGCAAATAGAGATTCCTTTCCAATAATAACCAATGACCTTCTGCTTGGAAACTCTGAAACTGCCATTTGAGCATTGTATTGTTACTTTTAAATTTTTTGAAACTATCATTTAAGAATTCTAAATATTAATGAAAGTGAAATTAATGGGATATATACTTGTTTGTTTACTTGGTAACTCACTTGGCATTATAAATTTTCTCCTTTGTACAACACGATGAACTTGGTATTTATTGAATGGTTGTAGCTTGTGATTTACTTACTCAAGTACTATGTGGCACTCATCTGTAGCACTTTATTTCTTATCCTTTGATAGCATTTATCATTGAGTCTTGATATTGAAAGGTGTATTTGTCTCCAAAATAAGAAATTTTTCTCTTTCATACTATATATAAAGGAAACACATGTTACTTTTACTACCCAAATTTTATTGTGTAAATGTCACTTCCTTAATTCAATCTGTGTTGAATCACTTGGATTTTGCATTAAATTCTATGACCATGCCTTCTTGATATCATGAGCTATAAATTTCATCTATTCTTGATCATTTGTTTGATTTATTTATGTCATGCTTTTGAAGATGTTATTCTACCCTACAATCTCACTCACGGTACTTCTTATTGTAATATCTTTTAAAAAAATCCATTTGTTGAAAAAAATAAGTACAACAAACAGGAATTTCGGAGATCTAACATATTTTTCTTTTCTCTTTTAAGTACCTACTGAATATTCTTGCAAGAGTAGCATGAATAACTTAAAATCAATTGGGAGAATCCATTTGAAGAGGCAATGGTGGATCTCCCTTTCTCTTTTTCTCATATCTTTACACTCATGCATTTTATTTATGCACTTGCTATTGGCATAGATTACATAGATAATAATTATATATTATTAGGAGAGTTTGTTTCAATCGGGTATCCCATTATTCTCTCTCTATGTGTAACCTCTCCTTTGATTTTGGGGGTATTGTTATTTCTCTTCATTATAAATTTGTACGTGCTACGTATAATGAATATGAGAGATATATGATCTCTACCTCTTCCGCAACTAATTGATCCTAACAATGCAGTATCGATCGATCGGAGAGAAAACTTTGAAGGCGTGGAAGAGGAAGTCGACGTGCAAAGTGAACAACATTTTTTAATCAAAGCGACCTACATTTATTTCTTTCCTAGATGTGGGAGGTTGAAGTCTCTGCATGGAACTTAATAAAGAGAAAGATAAGTGGAAGTTTTATAGGAATTATTTTTGACAAAAGGAAAAAATACTTTCTACCCACGTGGTACTCAAATACCATTTTTATTCATTATCTCCTGTTGCGTGGATGTTCTTGAAACCTGTGTGGAGATTAACATGTTAAATTTAGTTTTCTCCTGCAAATAAGATGTTTGGGAAAAATAATTGCTTGCTACGTAGAAGTGTATAAATTCATTGAATATTGCAATGACCTACACATACTTCCAGTGATTTTTTTTTTGGATATTTGGGAGACAAGATAAAATAACATGTGGAGGAAATTTTGTTTTGACCATACATCTATGAAATATATAAAAGGGACTACATAGAAGTGTTCCATTTTATCAACAAGTCAAAACCATCAATACACAAGATAACATGTGTGGAGTTTTTGTGCAGTCTCCAAAACATTGGTAGTGCTCAAGTTAACCAAATTGCCCAAGCAATTTCAGCATGTACATGGAGGAAGGTGGTAATTTGGAAGCACTATCTGGACATTTGGTAAGAACTCCGACTGTGTATAATACATGCAAGCTACAATGTGGGAACAAATCCCATACATGGAAAGTGAAAGTTGGAGGAGTTTCATCACCAATTTGTTGAGTATTTACATGACCAAGCCCTTAAATAGACACCAACATTGCTAGTATCACTTCTTTTTAATGTTAGTTGTTAGGCGAAAAGAGTTTAATAAGATCTAGAAGCTGATTACGACATAGATCGCGAAGACGAGGATGAATGCCCCACGAAGCATTTCCGTCTCTTAGCATGTGAGTATTAAGAACATATATGAGATAGGGATAAGTGCAGGAAGTTGATGGACAAATATAGGGTCATCCGTGGACATCATATTGCAAAAAACAGCAAAATCTCAACTTGTAGGGATTATTAGCTATACACGCACTCTAAATTAGAAAAATTTATATAAATATGAATCGTAGCATTCGAATCTAGTTTCTAAAATACTAATTTTTGTAAAAAACGGACAAGTTTAGCTATATTAAACACTTAAAATTATATGACTTAGTGTTTTTTTTTTTTTGGAAAAAACTTATAAGATTGTAGTCCGTTTGCCCGCATTTTGGATGACCAAATCTTGTTATTTTTTTTTCCTTTGGTGAAACGTTAGATGTAGTTGTCTATCTTGGGATGGATTTTATTTTGTATTTTTTTTAGCAATATTTTTTTAATGATTTTTTCCGTGAAAGTGGTCTGAAAATATTTAGAAAACGGAGCGCTTTCCGTTTGCCCGCCATAACTATATCAAAAAATATCGAAATCAATTTTTTTTTTTTTTTTAACGTGTATATAATTTGTCCACGCTTGGGATGGTATAAGTTTTATCATATTTTGATAAGCGAAACAAAAGTTATAATCTTAAACGTAGACATGAACATTCACGGAAAAAATGTCTTAAAGACCTATTGTTAGTAAAAAATTATAAAATGATATTTATCTTATTCTATTCACTTTAAAAACAATATTTCTACGAAGCTAAGAGTCTCCCCTATGCGATGGCACCATTTTTGTGAAATGTTTTCAGTTTTTTAGCACGGTTCAAGTCTTTGGAAGAGCAGATTTGAGGTTTTTTGACCTTTTACACTTCATAATGACCTTCCATAGCTTTGGTTGGGGAAAAACAAAGATTTTCCGAGCCTTAGGTTCGGCAGATAGATCCGCGATCGCGGTTTTTTAAACATAAACCGTGATCGCGCTTTATAAACCGCGAGCGTGCTTTATAAACCGCGATCATGGGTTTATAAAGTGCGATCGCGGTTTATAAATCATATTTACACACATCCCAATGTTTGAATTACCATGTGATTTTTACTCTCTGACCTTACCATGTGCAATTCTTTCAAATTTCTGTCTTTTTACGCACGTTTTTCTTATCACTGGAAAAAACATCATGGGAGACAAAAAATGAAGTCAAAAAGGAAGTCATTAAGTAAAAAAACACCAAGCGAATTAGAGGCCAACAAAATTCAAAATCTTTGAGTGAATGCGGAAACTTCATGAATCTAGAAGAGGTTCATCTTGAATCCCAACTATTGTAAGCAATGAAGAACTAGGTAATGTTTCTCTTATCGATGTTGAAGTTGAATTAAATACTCGTGATGAAGAAGTTTTTACTTGTCGATGTTGAAGAAGAATTAAATACTCATGATGTAGCAAATGTTGAAATTGAAGGAGACAATGAAAATGTGAATAAGGAAATTCATGTTGAAACTGTAGACAAGCAAAATTTGACAAAAACACCTCCTAGGATTTTACGTAAGAAACCTAATTTTTTTATTGAAATTGATGAAAACATTTTGAAACCAATGTCTGACAAACTTTCTGAACGACAAATCAGAAGAAAAACCACTGAAATTTGGGATAATCATTTTGAAATTTTAAATGATTCCCAAAGATGTCAATTGTTGGTTAGTTTGATGAAATTGATTAAAATGAGACCTACATTAAACACCTTAGGATTGAATGACATCTAATATACGTGGTCAAACCTCTGAATTGTTGAAAACCTTCATGATGCATATCACATTGTTGGTGTCGAGACGCACTAGGGATAGTAATATTGTGTGTCGTGTACTTGCTACTAGTGTTGTAAGTGAATCAATAAAAAAACGTTTGATTACGCAAACAAGTCGAATGTTGCAAGTTAATCGAAAAACTCTAATGAAAGCAATTGAAAGACGTAATATCCTTGATCACTCAATAAATGCCGATTTTTGGGCATTTTTGCTAGAGCACCACGTAAGGACAAAAATAATTACGATCTTTATAAGAGAAGTTGTTATTAAATTTTGGCATGATAACACTAGAGTTTCACCTAATACAAGAGATGTTATAAAACGGAGAGTTGGTTCTACTAATCATGAACCACATCCAAAGCATTTCTTAGATATGACTCAAACTCAATTTTTCGTAAGTTTGAACAAGAGAATCTGGAAATTAAAATTAGTCAACATTTTTTGAAATGTTGAAACCATTCTATGTGAAAATCAACCATGCTCGCACCACTTGTTGTTGTAGGCAACATGTTGAATTTGCGATGCATTATGCTAAATTTTTACGTATTCATTCTAATTTTCATTCTGAAACTATGTTATCTAAATGTGGTGTTCAAGTTCCACCAATATCATCCAGGATTTCATTCCTACTATATTTTGTGAAAAAGAAGTTGGACAATTTTTTTATAGTCAGGATTGTTTAGATGGAAGTTGTAGTACATGCGGCGGATTACCTAAATTGGAAAGTTGCATCCATGAGAAAATTGAAGGTACAATAGGACATAATTTAGTTGAATTTGATAAATATAAATCAGTTGCATACCAGTTGAAAGATGGAAAAGAGTCGAAACGGTGTGAGCTAGTTATAGAACAAATGCCCATTTTTCAATTTATGAGAAAATTTAAGGATGAAATTGTTTATGAGTATGCGAGGCATACACATAGAGCTCGATGGTTGGATGAACAATTCAAGCTATGCAAAGACACATTTCCTATTGGTACTATTGTTTCAGTGGTCGATTTTGAGAGAATTACAATTGCTGACCACAAATGGAGGTTCAATCGCAATATTACAACTCAGTACAAGTTGCCATTTTTGTGCATATAGCATTTCTACATTCTCCTGACAGTACAGAGAATGATCAAAAATCTTAAGAGAGTACCACTTTTATATCAGTGATGATCGTACTCATTCTACTGAATTTGTGCAAGGGTGTTTCTAGTTATTTTATGGAAACTTGTCTGATAGGGACATCCACTTCAAACAACATTATATATGGTCAGATAATTGCATGTCTCAGTTTAAGAATGCACGAATGTTTTATTGGATGAGCAAGAATGCACGTCAAGATGGGTGTGCAACATATTTGGAGTTTCACTAAGGTTGGACATGGAAAAGGAGAGCATGACGGTGCAGGGGCATGTGTGAAAAGAGCTCTTGCAAGAGAAGAGTTGAAGTACAAAGATGGTGCTAAATTGAAAGATGTAAAGAGCATAGTGGAATGGTGTCTGCGACAACATGGCCCGAGGTTCTCAAGAAAATTCCACAGGTTTGCGAGATATTTTTGGTCGATAGAGGAAAAACATATTGCTAACTACGAGGATTGTATGACACTCATGGGTCAGTGATATGCACTCATTTGTAGCTCGAGACTACTTCTTCATGGGCCGTATGGACAAGAAAGTTGACATGCTTTTGTGCATCTTGTATCGAATTTGTCACTGCTGAGTGTGATTCACAAGAATGGGTGGAAGGATGGATTTGTAGGCCTCTAACTCCGCTTCCTAGTTATCAACCTCCACAAGCATTACGACTTGTTTCTGCAGATGAAGTTACAACATCCAAGGACTTTGACGAAATTTCAATTTTGGTGCGACAAGGTATAAATATGGTTATTTATTTAATTTTTGTAAATTGAGTTATATGTCCATTGAAATTTTAATATGTAATTTAAATTTGAGTTGTTCAACTTTCCTTGGTTATTTTTTTGTAGGACATGTGTTTGCAGTAATTGCGACAGAAGACAATGAAGAAGGAACAAACTATTTCTTATGTCGTTGCATCGAGGAAAGAAAGAAGTTGACTTCTCCTATTATAGATGGTGAAGATATTGAGTATCCTACAGGGTCAATGGTAGTTACTGGAACTTGGCTTCGACGGTATCCATTAAAAAACTCCTCTGTTTGGGTGTTTGAAGACTTTGAGACACACAGGAAAATACTCTTATATTCACATCTAGTTCTAGCGACAAATATTCAGTTGTATAGATATCGAGGAAGGCCTAATAACAAGATTCTTTGGAAGGTTCGAGAGTCAGATCATGAAGCAATCTTGTCTGCTATTCAGAGTAGATCCGATCCTGATGGTTCATTGGAATGAATTTTTACAATGCGAGCATGTCTGGTATATATATAATTTCTTTTCAATTTATATATATATATAAATTTTTTAGAACTTAAAGATCTAGATTTAAGTTTGAATATATATTTTATTTTAAATTTGTGTATTTTGCACGTACATTATATCTAGATCTATAGTATATATGGTTTTGATTTGAAACTTAAATTTCTTTGACTAACACTTTTATGTTTAGGTTAGTGGTGCCATAAAAGCTTCCACCTTCACGTGGTTGGCACTGTTAGTAGAGAATTTTAAATTCTCGAAGCTAAGAGAAGCTTTCATTGTTTGAAAAAGTTGTAAATTTTGAAAAAGTTGTAAATTTTGAAAAAGTCAAGTAAATTTTGAAAATGTTGTAAATTTTGAAAAAGTTGTAAATTTTGAAAATGTTGTAAATTTTGAAAACGACTCCTCCCCAAGTGTTTACAAGACCATACTTACGCGTGTGCACCGATATGAGAAGGAAAAAACTGAGAGAGGCTATTGTAGAGGGTCCCTACGCCGAGGTGTTAGATCAGACGAGGCCTCTCTAGGTGCCACAGAGTCTGAGTAGTCACCCGTCGAAGTTGAACGATATTTTGGTCTCAGGGCTCTTAAGGGACTACGCCCGAACGAAGTAGCCCGAAAGCAACGACCGTTTCACGCACTAAAACACCACCTCCTCTAGCATTCACCTAGCCACCCGGACGTGTCGGCGTAGTCCGTTTGGTGCCACGACCCACCGTTTGTAAAATATAGCGTTTGACAACCTTACACTGGCTCCAACTGCACTATTTTACATTTGCAAACAGTAGGACAGCGAGAGCACCAAAATGAGAAGGAAAAAAAAATGAGAGGCTATTATTGTAGAGGGTCCATATGCCAGGTTTTGGATCGACGAGGCCTCTCTAGGTGCCACGTGAGTCCGAGAGTAGTCACCGTCGAAGTTGAACGATATTTTGGTCTCGGGGCTCTTAAGGGACTACGCCCGAACGAACGAAGTAGCCTGAAAGCAACGACCGTTTCGCGCACCGAAACACCACCTCCTCTAGCGTTCACCTGGCCACCCAGACGTGTTGGCATAGTCCGTTCGGTGCCACGACCCACCGTTTGCAAAATATAGCGTTTGTGACCTTATGTTTAGCTCCAATGCACTATTTCACGCGTTTGCAAACAGTAGGACAACGAGAGCACCGAAATGAGAAGGAAAAAAATGAGAGAGGCTATTGTAGAGGGTCCCTACATCGAGGTGTCGGATCAAACGAGGCCTCTCTAGGTACCACGGAGTTCGAGTAGTCACCCGTCGAAGTTGAACGATATTTTGGTCTCAGGGCTCTTAAGGGACTACGCCCGAACGAAGTAGCCGGAAGCAACGACCATTTCGCGCACCAAAACACTACCTCCTCTAGCATTCACCTGGCCACCCGGATGTGTCGGTGTAGTCCGTTTGGTGCCACAACCCACCGTTTGTAAAATATAGCGTTTGACAACCTTACACTGCTCCAACTGCACTATTTCGTGTGTTTGCAAAATAGGACAGCGAGAGCACCGAAATGAGAAGGAAAAAACCTGAGAGAGGCTATTGTAGAGGGTCCCTATGCCGAGGTGTCGGATCAGACGAGGCCTCTCTAGGTGCCATGGAGTCCGAGTAGTCACCCGTCGAAGTTGAACGATATTTTGGTCTCAGGGCTCTTAAGGGACTGCGCCCGAACGAAGTAGCCCAAAAGCAACGACCATTCGCGCACCAAAACACCACCTCCTCTAGCATTCACCTAGCCACCCGGACATGTCGGTGTAGTCCGTTTGGTGCCATGACCCACCATTTGCAAAATATAGCGTTTGACAACCTTACACTTTAGCTCATTGCACTATTTTCGCGTTTGCAAAACAGTAGGACAACGAGAGCACCGAAATGAGAAGGAAAAAACTAAGAGAAGATATTGTATAGGGTCCCTAAATCAAGGTGTCGAATCAGATGAGGCCTCTCTAGGTACCACGGAGTTCGAGTAGTCACCGTCGAAGTTGAGCGATATTTTGGTCTCGGGGCTCTTAAGGGATTGCGCCGAACGAAGTAGCCGAAACAACGACTTTTACCAAAACACCACCTCCTCTAGCATTCACCTGCCACCCCGGATGTGTCGGCGCCAGTCATTTGGTGCCATGACCCACCGTTTGCAAAATATAGCGTTTGACAACCTTACACTCGCTCCAATCGCACTATTTCACGCGTTTAAAAGCAAGCATTTCAGAAAAGCACTGAAGGAAAAAAACCGAGAGAGGCTATTGTAGAGGGTCCCTACACCGAGGTGTTGGATAAGACGAGGCCTCTCTAGGTGCCATGAGTCTCGAGTAGTCACCTCGAAATTGAATGATATTTTGGTCTCGGGGCTCTTAAGGGAATGCCTAAATGAAGTAAGTAGCAAAGCAACGACCATTTTCACGCACCCGAAACACCACCTCCTCTAGCATTCACCTAGCCACTCAAACATGTCGGCGTAGTCCGTCTGGGTGCCACGACCCCTTGTTTACAAAATATAGCATTTGACGACCTTACACTGGGCTCCAACCGCACTATTTCAAAGCGTTTGCAAACAGTAGGACAGAGAGAGCACCGAAATGAGAAGGAAAAAAATTGAGAGAGGCTATTGTAGAGGGTCCCTACATCAAGGTGTTAGATTAGATGAAGCCTCTCTCTAGGTACCACGAGTTTGAGTAGTCACCATCGAAGTTGAACGATATTTTGGTCTCAGGGCTCTTAAGGGACTACGCCCGAACGAAGTATCCTCGAAAGCAACGACCGTTTCGCGCACCAAAACACCACCTCCTCTAGCGTTCACCTGGCCACCTGGACGTGTCGGTCGTGCAGTGCTTCAATGCCACGACCCACCGTTTGCAAAATATAGTGTTTCTTTATTTATTTAAATTAAATTACAATGACTTGGTTGTTATGTTATCTCTTGTTGTCATCTTGTCCTTGGTAGGATGATATATGGGGCTCATGAATCTTATTTTCTACCTTATCCTTAACACTTGGTTTTGTTATAATATTATGGGTAATATTGTTCTACGGTTTTCTTTTCCTTTCTCTTCTTTCTCTCTTTCTATGAAGACCATCAGTTGTGCTACCTCTTGATTCAACTCTCTGACCTCCTGTGAAACCATAATTATCTTCTCTTCCTCCTTTCTTCTTTCCTTTTCCTCTCTCTCTCTCTCTCTCTCTCTCTCTCTCTCTCTTCTTGTACCTCATTAACTCTATCAACCTTTGAATCACATCTCCTGCTAGTTCTTCTTCTTCTTCACCATATATATCAAGTCTGATTCATGAGGCCTAATAACCTTCAAAATTATCTTTCTCTACGTTTCTTCCTTGTTTCCATCATCTTTTCTATTTTGTTCTTGAAATCTCTTATCCTTTCATGTAATTTCGTTAGTCTAGCATCTTATCTCTCGATACTAATTTCTCCATCCAATGTGGCATTTTGTAACCATGACCTCACTCTTTACTTCACCCATCATTTTCATCTATCTCTTTGTCTCTCTTCTCATACCAATGTATCAACCTTATCTCAAATCCTTTTAGCGTAATGTAGATATTATTTATCTAACTCTAATGTAGATACTATGAGCGTAATCAAAATGATCAACTACCATCTTCAACTGCCAAGTTCAATATCCATGATGTATAGGCAAATACAATAATGCCCATGTTGGAAGGTACTTACAGTCTTCACAGTTTTGGAACTCAAAATACATGAAGCAATCAGCTAAAACAAATGTACAAATACATTTGAAAATAACTTCTAGGTTGTAGAGCAATTGAAAGAATGTAGTTTCATGGTATTAGTTTCATATCCGAAGTCTAAGAAGATTGCAACTATAATGGCATGTTTCGATAATGCACATCTAACGAATACAAGCTTATGATGCAAATAAAAATAATATAAAGATACAGCCACATATCATTCGATTTAACAATATTTCAGGATTATTATGAGTTCTGAAAAAACAGATGCAGCTACAGATTGGAAAATCAATACGATTAAGTTTCAAGGATTAACTCATATGTAACAAAAGTTCTGAAAACAATGCGAGACCCAATTTTGGGTATACCTATAATATTATCAAGATGTACGATCAAATACACCGAGTTTCAAGCACACTTTTCCAAATACAACAGGGATGATAAATTGATGAATTCCATTAAATATAAGCTTTAGTTACTAATACTTAAGTTGGCAATAGAGCTAACAATATTGTTTTAGTTTGAAAAATAAAAATTCAAAATGCCCATGGTGAAATATACCACAAATAATAATCAGAAAGATACTAGAAAATATATAACTAGAAGTAATACACTAAATCCACCTCAAGATTTAAAAGACCTGAAATAGTTCAAATTTATAGCCTCGGAAACAAAACCGTAGCAGAGATATCCATAGGAGTTCCATATATGGAGGAATCGCCAAAATAACCAAAATAAATATGATTTAACCAACACACATGGATATATATATATATATATATATATATATATATATATATATATATATATATATAGAATCAAACAAAGTGTGCTCCAAAGATGCGCACGTCTCTGAAAATATATATGTACATAAGTTCATAATGTATGTATACATCTCGAACTAAGCACGTGTCATAATGTACATATGGGACCACATGCGGTCAAAAAGGTTATATATAGTACAATGGTGTGAATCTACTCATGACCACATATGTACATCCGGGTGGACTATAAATCTACTCATGAAACATCTTCCCTCTCTTCGCCTGCTTTAGAAGTAGCACGTCCACGACACAGGGATGTAGTGGAGGAGATGCCACTATGGATTTCATCATGTGGTCCTAGGTGTCTCTAAGCATGCTGCATGACCTAACTGCACATTCATAAACAACAAGTTTTTAACACCCAAAATTTTAAAATACATTCAAAATTTAGAAACTTGTACAATTTAGTTAAAATGCATGTGAAATCTTACACAATGTCATGATCCCTATCATTTTTTGTTGATTGTTGTCGCGGGACAACAATAGACTCACGAGGGGTAAGCTACATACAAATAATTAATTTTCAAATTAAATATTTCACATATATACCTACAAAATTTGATATTGTAGATTTAAGTTTAATAAAAAATAATGAAGGTCTCCAAAATTTAACAAATTTAAAAAATTGTGTACCTCAGTTAGTGGATCTGCAGATGCTATGGCAGTATCTACAGCAGCCTCCACAGTCTGCATATATGGAGGAGTCTCTCTAGCAGTCATAAGCTATACAAAAAACATGTACAAATCAATATTAAAATCTACTTAAGAGCTTAGCACTCCTATCGAAACCTATTGAAAAAAATAATAGTAAAGGAACTCAAAGGTCCCTACACTCTAAACATATCTTTTCACGTTCATCAAGGAAACACCAGATCTATATATAGGTACATGAAACATTTACAAGCACTCATTCCACATGTTGAGATTTTAAGAAGGTAAAAAAACTATACAAAGGAGGGAAATTATACATTCATTCCCGTCCCTACTATACAATCTTACCCCAGGTGGTACTTTCAAGACATGTAAAACCAATATATGATTACATACATGGCTAGTTATATCAAATGAATTGGCATTTCCTACTAAATAATATATAGGTTGAGTATAAGAAAGTGAAACTCATGTACAGAGGTCCAAAGCATGCAATCCGTGCGTGAACTTCCAATAATTAGAAACAAAGTGTAAAGAGATTTACTAACCTGCGTAAAACTCATGTGATGCGTGCGGTAGCCTCGGTTCCTGAGCGAGATGATGACCCGCCGGCTCCACATGTGTATAAAAAGAGAAAAATATTAATACATGTACAACATACACGTGAAACAAATTATAATAATAATCTAGTGCAATTAAATGATTTATTAAAAATGTAAGTTTGTCAACTTGAAACTTACATTTGAAACATGCCCAACTGATAGCTAGCATGTCGACACCGGAATGTTTCCTTCACCGGCTCTTGCTATTTAAAATAAAATAAAAAATTAGTTTTTTACATGTATGTACATGACGTACAATCAAATATATATATATATATATATATATATATATATATATATATATATATATATATATATATATCTCAAACATGTGAATTAAACTATTGTATATATATTATTTAAATTTATTTAAAATTTACCTGTGAAAGACCAATATCAGTGGCTCCAGTTCCAAAAACACTCCCCAGCATCTCATCTATAGAAAAGAAATCCTGTGAACCAGCAAATGATGTCTCGCCTGCAGTGCATACGGCACCACATGATCCACAGTGGTGTGGTGCACTAGAACTGGCACCTCCACCAACATCACCGGATACGTCAACCAGGGTGCTTATCTTGGTGAGAGTGTCGGTGAGCTCCCTCAATGCATGCGATGTATCAATCTCCACAACCTCCTTCACTTTGTAGGAGGGATAGCCGAAAGGTAGTGGGGTTTTGGGGCATGGGGGATCCTAGGCTGACCTACGCATGCACCAGGGCTGCTCATGCAGAGCCACCTCCTCGACCAAAAAAGTCAGAAAAGTCAAAATAATTCGGGACCTCATTGAGCACGAACTCACAATATAATTTCTTCAAAAAATAAAGAGGAACCTCATTGTTGTTGCATGGTGGATAATCAAAAACCATCCACCATCGGTCCCAAAAATTGTTTTTGATTCTATCATCATGGCACCAATGGATTGGGAACCGTTTGCAAGTAACTACTGGGGGGGCATTGGTTCTAGGGTCGGTAAATAATGCACAAATGAGGTCTTTTCCAATTTTTTTGTCTTTGATGGCCGCATGGGATAGTTTATCCGCATACCACCACCTACAGTCACTTCTAAAGGTGTTCCATCTATGTATTTGGTTGGTTGCAGACTCGACTTCGCCAATCAATGTTTGCAATGTATTGGCTAAAGTCATGCGGGATGGATTTGTAGCATGATTTTGTCTTATATTTTGAATTAGGTTCTCAATGGCAATTTTATTTTCTTGGATTCTTCCAATGATATTATCTTGCGTTCCTGCTGGCTCAGTGGGGACAGAAGGAGCCACAGGAGGCGGATCTATGTTTGGAGGAGGGTTTTGAGGAATGTTCGGTGGGTTTTGAGGAATGTTTTGATGGTTTGCATGATTTCGAGCTTGCCGACCAACTGATAAAACAAGAAAATTGTATACATAAACAAACATTTCAAAAAACCCATGAAAATGTAAAAAAAACCTAAAATGCAAAAAAAAAACCTAAAATGCAAAAAAATGATTACAATCGGGGACTTACCTCCTCGTCTTGGTGGCATGGTTGAATATATCGCTATCCAGAAGTCCGATGAGAAATTTTGAGATGGTATTGAGAGCGCGAGTGAAAAACGTTTAGGAAAAGTCGCGGTTCGAAATGAAAAATGAGGAAAATAAGGAGTCGCGGGACTGTTAAATTTTGTCTCAGAGTTCCGCGATCGTAGTTTTAGGTTTGGTAATTACCGAACCTAGAATTCAGGAACCGTGATCGTGGTTCCTTTATTTCAGGTTTTTATGTCCACGGAATTGTCCACCAACTTCGTGCACTTACCCATAGTATCTCTCACTACCGAGTACAAACTGCAATATTTATTGGCAAGAAATAAATAAATAAATAAAAATTATTTTATTTTATTATAATGTATGCTCCTAAGTTGCTTCTTTCTAATGCTCAATTACTTAAAGGGCCAAATTATGTGGCATGGAAAACAAATATGTGAACTATAATGTATTTTAAAGGATTATGGGGCATCGTCGGAAGGTTAGTGATAGTTCCCCACTTGCCCTAATGAACTCATAAAATATGAGATGGATAGTGCCAAGGAATTAATTTTGATCATCTTGAGTATCACCGATGATGTGCAACCACGTGTTTGGGAGGTAGAGAAACTGTAGGAATCATGGATAAACTATTAACCATATTTGAGGCAAAGAATCAGAGTAAGATACTCCATCGTCACTTTAAACTACACACCCTATCTATGGGGTTAGATGAGAAAGTTGAGGATTTCTTACATAAGGTTGCTAACCTACGAACGAAGTTACTAGTACTCATTGAATAGGTAGAAGACAAGATTTTGGTACCTTTCACCTTGAGGGCACTCCTTTCTCAATTCCAAGTCTTCGTTATGACACTGAATGTATCCAAATCGAAAGGGACGTTCGAATAACTCATGAACTTGTTGCAGTAGGAGGAGGCCATCAATTTAGTCCAAGATGATGCACAAGATAAATCCCTTTTCTCAAAGCCCCATCATGGCCAAAAGAATTAGAAAGGTCACCCAGAGAAGAAAATAGAAGCATATCAACATCAACAACAACACGCTCAAAAGTCAAAGAGGTGGTGTCGAATATGAAAACCAACACTCACGACACTCGAACATTACCGGTATAATGGCTTGAATTAAGGGTCTTTGAGTGAATCAATCCCATTTGGGTGTGACTATTTTCAAAAGTGAAAATGATGTCCCCATCTAATAAAGCAGAAGGAACATATCGCAGCTCAACAAGATGATGACTCGACGAGGAGACTCTGAAGGATCCAATTGCGGAAATAATATTGTACTAGTCTCTCGAATTCACAACCCATGAACAGATTCTGGTTGATAGACTCGGGTTCGAGTAAGCATAGGTTAGGTGAAAAGAAGCTATTTGATTCACTGAATGAACAACCCACTATAGATCGCATTTGGATAGAAAATGAAAAATAGTACGTTTTAGAAGGAATAGGCCAAGTTACCATTCCTCTGGGACCATGAATATGTACACTTACAAAGGTACTATATGTTCTTGGATTGAGTAGCAACCTCTTGTCACTAATTCAGCTCCTAAATAATCATCTAAAGCTAGAATTTATTGTCCAAAATGGCATCAAATCATGCTTAATCTCAAGGAAAGGTTTGGTTATTGGAAGATATTTTCTAAAAGATAAGTTATTTGCTTTAGATATTGTTTCATCTTTTGCAGTAGCTTTATCTACCTCAATAGTAGAATCTACTACCCTATGGCATTACCAATATGGTCACTTGTCTGTTGGATCTTTGCACCAATTGAGTTCACAAGTAATGGTACATGGACTTCCCAAATTGTCCAGTTCCTTTCCTATTTTCCCTAGTTGTCTTGCAAGAAAACAACACAAGGATCTATTTAAGGTGAGCACCTTCCATGCCAAGAAGCATCTAGAGGTAGTTCATACCGATCTGAATGGACCACTTTGCCTACTTCATTTTTCGAATACAAGTACTTCCAATTTTTTTAGATGACCACTCTCGAAATATGTGGGTGTTTTTAATAAAAATAGTGAGACTCTTCACCATTTTAGAATTTCTATAAACATGTTGTGAAAGAGACCGGAAAACCACTTTTTCTAATCCTCTCGAGATCAAGGGTGATAATTCACATCAAATAATTTCTTGGCCTTCCTTAACTAACAAAGCATTAAGCGAACTAGAATGCTCCCTACACACCCAAAAAAATTGCATTGTGAAGTGATGCAATCGAAGAGTGATAGAGACGCCTCGCCGCACACTATCAACAAAAAAAGATGGAGGATTGATATTGCGCGCTGAAGTAGTACAAGACAATAATGTTTATCTTCTCGAACAGGAACCGACAAAGATTCTAAAAAATAAAACACCGAAAGAGATACGGAGTAGTAGAAAGACATCAATTACTCATTCATTTGCGAGTATTTGGTTGCACATCGACATACATGCATGACCTAGCTCGAAGAGAAATAAAGTCAATCCAAAGCCACTCCCATGCATCTTCTTGGGATATAGGACTACCTCGAAGGCATACCGTATCATGGATCCTAAGACAAATAAAATATATAAGAGTCGAGAAATGGTTTGTGACGAGTCATCCTTAAAATCAATAGTTACAAAAAAAGAACCATTACTAACCACTTCTCACCGACTAGTATTTGAATAAGATGATCAGCCAGAGTAGACTACTCGGAGAAAGGGTGTGTTGTAAAGGGAGCTATATTATTAACCTTGGAGGAATGGATAATGTTACTCTGCATTCGTCCTCACGACAACAAAATAATTTTTCACAAAATTAGTTGAGTTCTCATCGGAAGTGGGTACAAAGCACCACCAAAGACTCTCATTCGCAAAAACTCCTAGATAGTTCATCCGGAGTCAAAATGAGGAGTCATACAAGAAATGAAGTAATTTTAAACTCATGAGTACACTTTGATTCATAGCTCCGAGCTCGCTAATGTTTGTGACACCGAGTCAACCTCGGTGGAAATAAGCCATGGATGTTGAATTTCAGTCACTCATGAAAAATTGGAGATGTGAACTTGTCAATCTTCCTACAGGAAAGAAACCCATAAAGTGTAAATGGGTTTTCATGACAAAATATAAGGCGAAGGATCCGTCGAAAAACATAAAGCGTGACTCATAGCAAAAGATATGCTCAAAAGGAGGGCATCAACTATGAAGAAACCTTTGCACCCACTACAAAGATCAATACCATCGGTGTTGTTTGCACACTAATAGCAAAGAAAGGATGGAAACTTCAGTAGATGGATGTCAAGAGTGCTTTCCTAAATGGTTATTTGAAAGAAGAAGTGTATATGACCCAACTAGAGGATTTGCTTGATGAAGAGTATCCTAAAAGGTATTTCATCTCATCAAATCACTATATGGACTAGAGCAAGCTCCAAGGGCATGGTATATAAAGACCAATGATCACCTTTTGTAGTATGGGTTCACTCGTAGCCCCTCAGATTCAAATTTTTATACAAAGAAGGTAAGAAAATAAATTGTCATTCTTGTTGTGTATGTGGATGATTTTGTGATCACTGGAATTTCAGAAGATCACGTTGATATTTGGAAGAATGATCTCAAAAGAACCTTCGACATCACATATTTGGGGATACTTCATTCTTGTCTTGGATTTGAGATATGGCGAAGAAGCATCATAGACTTTTCTCCCGGATAATGTATGCCAAGACATTTCTAGAAAAGAGTTGAATGTCCTATTGTAAAGCTATATCCACTCCCATGGAAAAAGGTTTGCAACTTTAATGATTGTAGGACTCACCTCAAGTAGATTCTACTCTCAGTATAGCAAATTTATTGGAAAAATTATCTACTTGACATATACCGGACCGGACTTATGCTATGATGTCACTATATTTCTAAGTTCATGTAGGACTTGAAGAAATGGCATGGAACTATAACAAAGCATGTTTTGAGATATGTCTAAGGTATAGTTGATTATGGTTTGTAATATAAGAAGACTATACCTCATACATACCACTACATACATTTTTCATCTCGGATTTGGACCTATCTTATGGATAAGCAAGAAATAAAATTTTATTTCCATTTCATCCACAGAGCGAATATCACACTTTGCACGAGGATCTTTGTGAGAAGTGTTATGGTTACATCATATTTTTGATGACATGGGGATTCCTCAATAATAGACACCTATTCTCTATTACGACAATCAGAGTGTGTTGAAGCTCATGTAGAATATTGTTTATCATAAACAAACAAAAAATATTTAAATTGATTGTCATTTCATTCGAGAGCATGTCTTGACCCATCACATTCAACTCTAGTACTATCCTACATAATCACAAGTAGTTGATATTCTCACCAAATATCTTGGAAAAGTAAAATTTGAAATTTTTGGGGGTTACATTTGTAATAATAGGGTACTAAGGGGGGAATGATCTCATATAATACGTAGCTAATAATTATATATTATTAGGAGAGTTTGTTTTAACCTTATCCCATTATTCTCTCTCTGTATTTGTAACCTCTCCTTTCATTTTGGGGGTATTGTTATTTCTCTTCACTATAAATTTGTATGTGCTTTTGTATAATAAATATGAGAGATATATGATCTCTATTCTTCCTCCACTAATTTCTCCTAACAATTGCTTTTAGAGTTACTCCCACATCTTGTGTGGATTCATTGTACTTTATAATTATGAAATAAATGAACTATTTCTTCATGTGATGACTTGTATCTTTATCTATTTGCAACTTTCTTTCATTTAAAAGATGTAAAATGAAAAATACACAACTCGTAAGTTTTAGATCTCCAATCTTTAAAACACATCAATAGTATTTCTCGCTCCTACCGGGTGTGCAAAAATCTATTATCTCTCATAAGTGCACCCTTGTTAAGAGATGACAACAGGGGTTCTAAGTGTGTTTTATCTCTCACTTCCGTACATACAATGGAAATACCTCATGTCTTTGGCTATATCTATTATTGTGGTGAGTATCTAGTACTTGAGGGTATCTTATTGATGTATCTTAAACTAAATTTGTAGGGATTTAAGGGTTATAAAATGACTGGAACTAAAATTGAAATGAGTTGACACACCAAAATTAATGAGGGCTTTGACTAAATACATGAACAATAAAATTGAGAACAAACTACGGATGCAAAACCAATGGTTTTAAGAAGAAACTCAAGGCAAGACACTAATGTATTGAGGATAAATCACAACAACACAAAAAATTAAACATCCACACTAAGACTATGAAGAAAATACCAAATTTGCAACAAGGTAAGATAATTAATCAGCGAATTAACATTCACAAGAATTAATAGAAAGATAGACACCACTATACATAATGTGAAAGGCAACAACTAGTTCCCATTCAAGGAAAAAATGGAAAAAATATACTTCAACACTCCTATGTCTAAAAATTCCTCCTTCTTCCTTATTAGTGCACACAATATATAGCAAAAGTACTTCACCCAACCCCTCCTAAATATATACTACATTCTTTATTCACCCATGCATGCTAATTTTACTCCTTTATCGTGAATAAATAAAAGAATAAAAATAGACATGCTGATTACAATGAGGAATTAATAGCCTTTTTACAAACTATACTTCCATTAATTCCTTCCATCGAAAACAAAGTTTCGAGTTTCCCATTTTGCACAAGTGCAAAAATTGTCAATATTTTTGGCAATCCTATGGGGAATGTTGCTGCTACCTTATAAGTCTAGTTCCTTGCTCTAGTCCCTTGGCCATGGAGTCAAAGCATATAAAAAAAATATTCCTTTTCTGAAAAAAAGGACCTTTCCTAAAAATAAACTAAAGTTGGGAGAAGATATGGTAAACCATATCATGTGCATGAATGCACTTATTGAAATTAAAAGCTATAATGTGCATGAACTGCACTTGTTGAAAGGGAAATGCTAATCTACCCTACTCTTACCAACATCAAATTTATGTTAAACAAAACCTAAAATAGGCATGAAAAAGTAGCTTCCTTTTCTCTAAAATTGATGCCATGAATGCAGCTTGAGAAACAAGTAATGTCGAAAAACTAGATAGATGACATGTACTTTATTATTATTCTCAAGATCATTCCAATAACTAAGAAACACTTCTATCTCATCTGTCACCTACTCTAGAGTGATTTACGGCTCTTATAGATAATTTCAAACTCTTTCTTGTGTTAAAAAACCAACGTGAATTTTGGTACTTCTGTAATTGCCTAAAAATTAGCCAAATACCGAATAGGACATGACATCCTCGATGCAAATAAACTGATTATTATGATTTGCTTTGTTTCATTGAATTCCATTTTATCACTAAGCATATTTTGAAGCTGATTTGAAATCTTTTTTGCTTCTGCAACCTCTATTTTTTCATCAGGTACATTCTAAAATTGATTAGGACATTGTTCTGCTTCATAAAATTATTGTACCTTATCATCCTAGAGAACCTATTATCACTGAATCACAACACCCTTATGTTTAAAAAAGTGCATACACTTGAGCTCACAATGTGATTAGATAACATGGGTACTATCTCCAAGTTGTGGGACTTGCTACTTGAGATAGACCTCCAGAGAAAGCTGGTTCTTGCTCCTAAACTACCTGCCACAATCTATTCTAATGCAAGAAAAACTAACAGTCCTAATCTAACTTTCCAAGGGACCAAGGAGAGAGAATTCATGAAAATGAAAGTCTACACTAAATCAGTGATACACTGAGAAAGGATGCATGTGAGAGTAGTCTTCCAATGCATGAGATATAGAAGTAAGGTGCACACTAGAAGGGTGATGACATTTCTCCACAATCTAGTAAAATGCATTCACAACAACATCTCAAACATACACAATGATAATGGATCCCTACATGAGCATAAAAATAGACACAATATTCTTGTAATGAAGGTTGAAAGGGCACGAAGAGTGCAAACAAACACAACAGGGGAAGATGCATCAACAAACTTGTAGTTTATTGCTTCATGATATGCATAAATTAGTCTATTACAAGATAAGGGCCTGGATCACCATGAAAGGAGTCCACTATAGGGGCATGTAGCACATTGGCTTCACAAAGAAATTTTGATAGAGATTTTATACCACTAAAACTCTCTCCTTATAATGAGCCCACCACTCCAATTTATAGGAAAATGAGAAGAGAGAGAGAAAGGAAAATGGAAATCTTGAAATCTGTCCTTAAACCACTTGTAAGAGGCACTAAATAGAGTGAAATAGTTGTATGTTACTTGAAAAAGTCTCCTCATCTGTCCCAAGTGCTTTGCAAGTGAAGGAATGATGACCATGCCTCTAATTGCACTCCCAACTACCAAATAAAACACCATCATGAACCCGGACACATTTTATGAAAACTCCCCATTGATATATAATCAAATATGAAATTTCTCTATTTTTGTATCGGTCTTGGAGCCACAATTCCAATGGTACCAATTTTGTGTGATTTTGTTGAGAAATGCAAAAGTTATGGCCTTCTGAGTGCAGAAGCTATTTTGGGTCCGATAAGCATTTTCTGTCGTTTGAAGGAATGAACATTAACCGACTAGAGTCGAATATGTTTCTTTTATTTAAATATATCTACCCTTGTTAAAATTAAGAAAGTCGTGCTTGTTCTAGAAAGTCTAATTTTATGAAAATCGGAGCTCGGAGTCAAAAGTTATGGCCGTTTGAAGTTTGGGAGGTCAAACTTTGACTTTTCTCTTTGAATTGCGGGTATTGCGATAAAATCGGGTTCGTGTGTCTGGATGTCCTAGACATTTTTATTCACATCAATTGATTCGGGATTCCTTGTGCGGTAATTTCACCTTTGCGTGTCTCGCATGTACTTTTGTCTCGACTTATCACTGGCCACAAATCTCTCTGCATCACCCGCAATAGGTGACTTCCGAAAATCATTGATTCGTGTCCCACGTGTACTTTTTCTTGGTCATCGCAAACCATGCCGAACAAAAACTTTTGCTTTTACCAATTTTTTACTTCCTGCTGGCCATTTCAGATTTATCTCGACGTCCCGGTATCCTTGCACCCCCAGGACAAAAAGTTCCGACTTTGCTGATTCCTTTGTATTTTAGCCGCATGAGACTTGGTATGATGAACATTTTTATGATCTACACTGGTATGACCCATAACCTTGAGACCCACAATGTAATAAAATAAGCATGCGACTTCATTTTTGCATTTTTTCAATCTTTTTCTAAACTCATTGGGATTTTTCTTAGATGGGAGAGTTAGAGAGAAGCCAAAGGGGCCCCAAAAACATGATTTTGGGCATTGAATCAATCTACTTTCAGGACTAGAAGAATCTGATGCATGTTATCAATATTTACCTCGAGGGGTGAATTTTGGATAACATAAGCTTCAGAGACTTATTTGAAGTCATTTCATCCTCTTGAAGCTACTATCCTATTATCTTATTATTCACTGATTTTTCAATTGTCTTTGTCAAATTATTTTCCACTAATCAAATCCATCATGCAATCTTGAAATTGAAAATTATCTTCCTCTTCTATCACAGGCTACTCTGCTATAAGTATATTCTCTTCTAAAACTGATATTTCAAGAAGGGGAAAGAAAGGATTTGCATCCAATAAAATTTCTTTCTCCTTTTCGATCCAAGAGGATCTTTATTCTAGAAGAAAAATGGTGAAACTATAAAACTTGTGAGTTCTATGGGTTGTTCCTCACCAATGAAATCTTCCAAATCGACAAGAAATTATCCTCTTCACTATTAAACTTTCATGCAACACATTCTATTAGGATTTCAACTTCAATGCACGCCTCTTCATTTGAAATTAATTCTTCATCCTTTTATGACTTTTTAATATCCGATGAATCAGTAACTTGTGTGAATACAGTGTCTTCATGCATATTACATTCAGAAAATGCATATTGTTGATCATCTTCCATATGCTTTTGATCTTTTGCAAAATCAAATTGTTCCTTTTGAATGGGTTGCTTTTCTAACTCGGAATATGATCGAACTAAAATCTAGAAACCCATTCTTTGCATGCTCTACAAAAATTTAGTCTATTATTTTCTTCAATTGGTTACCCCTCTGAATGATATTCGGATTCTCTCTTTCCTAGAATGGAATTACGGGTAATGGAGGGGGAGTGGGATTAATTTCGGCTTTAACTAGAAAATTTTGAACAAGAGGATGGGGTACAAAGTATGCATTTAGAACAACATCTGAATGCTAGCTTGAAACTTAAATTTGATTTTAGTACATGATTGCGGGGTAGAAAAAGTAGGAATTGTTGTAGCCTGATAATTTGGAAACTCAGCCCTACATTGGTTGGCAAGGAGGGTCTATGGGCACTAGATTTTGATAGGGAAGGTAAGTGGGAACATCCCATTGACAGGGTTCCTCAACTTGATGCCTATCATTCTTCACTACTAATGATTTCTCATATAGTTCCTTGACAGATAAAAATGGTTGCTTAAGTTCATTAGGCTCAATTTCAAGATCTCTCTTCCTTTCAGAATTAGCGTAACCCTATGCATAAAATTTACCTTGAACAACATAATAATCATTATAATGATAATCATATTAATATCTAAGGTTTGGGTCATAAAGAAATCCATTCTTATAGGTGCCATAGAAATGGTCTAAAGGGAAAGTGGATAAAATGTTGTTGGTTTGGCCGATAATACTACTAAAAATGAGGGTTCATGGCTACAAGAATTCATAAAATCATTAAACTATGAAAAATAGATCTTCTCCTCGGAAAAATAGCTACTATCAACAAAATAACTGATATGTTTTTCTTTAAAAATACCTCAAAACTGCGCTTAAAAATTTTAATGAGGTTAAAAATTGTTGTATTGATCTAAAATTAGATTTACTGAGTTTCCAAAAGAGTTCGCTTTAGATCTCCAATCTAAAAACACATCAATAGTATTTCTCACTCCCACTAGGCATGCAAAATATTGTTATCTCTCAGAAGTACACCCTTGTTGAGAGATTACAACAGGGTTCTAAGATTTTTTATCTCTCACTTCCGTAGATACAATGGAAATACATCATGTCCGTGGCTATATCTATTGTTGAGGTGAGTCTATGGTATTTGAGGGTATCTTATTGATGTATCTTAAACTATTTTTAGGGATTTGAGGGTTAAAAATGACTACAACTACAATTGAAATGAGTTGATACACTAAAATTAATGAGGGCTTTGAAAAAGCACATGAACAATAAAATTGAGAACAAATTGCAGATGCAAGAACCAATGGTTTTTCAGCGAAACTCATGGAAAAGCACTAATGTATTGAGGGATAAATCACAACAATAGAACAAGTTAAACATGCACACTAAGACTATGCAGAAAATACTAGATTTGTAGCAAGGTAAGATGATTAATCGGGAATTAAAATTCACAATAATTAATATAAAGATACACACCACTACAAATAATTGGAAAGATAATTATTGGTTCCCATTCAATGCAAAATGGAAAAAATATGCTTCAGCACTCCAATGTCAAAAATTCCTCCTTGTGCCTTGTTAGTGCACACGTTATATAGAAAAATACTTCACCCAACCCCTCCTAAAAATATACTACAATTTTTATTCACCCATGCATGCTAATTTTACCCCTTTATCATGAATAAATAAAGGAATAAAAATAGACATGTTGATTACAATGAGGAATTAATAGCCTTTGTTAGAAAATATAAATTAGTCAAAGTGGAGTTGACTGTTCTATTTTTAATGTTATTGAAACTTGGGTGAATATCTTTAGCTAATATTAGCTAATTCTTGTTGTGCAAGTCTAATTTTGAAAATGCTTGATTTTGGTCTTCTTTTGCATGATGTGACACCTATGATATTCATGAACTTATAATGATAGATTTTGCTTTTTCACTATTCTTTCCTCTAGTGGATGACATGCAAAATTACTCCCGTACAAAATAATGCTTTGTTTTCTAAAACTTAGCAAAATAGAAAAAATCCATCCCAATGTGGGGACCATGTGTGCACATTCTTTGACCCTCTAAATAACCCCTCCTTTACTTGGCATGCACTTGATTAAATAATAGTACCTTGGGATCCTCTTAATGATTATGTAACCTATACTTTTTCAAGAATAAGGTCAAACTCCTGGTGATTTAGCCATGCATATGACTTATGATTATTTTATTTAATCATGGCATAGTGAAGACCTTAGTATAAGGTCAAAAAAAAATAAAAATCATGGTTGAAAATAATTGGTTTCCCCCTCCATGAGGTTTAACCCTAATGATGATGTTGGTGTTTTTTGGCTCGGGGGTTAGGGTTTCCTTTATCTTTTGACACGTATGTACTAGTCTAACTTGGGTTGACTTAGTTAAAATGGTTGTCAAGTTGGGAAACTTAAAACATGAAACCGGAATAGTTTTTTCATTTTACGATCTCATTTACTAGTGGAGGTGTGAAAAATTCACTTTAGGCCACCATTTTTTATCTTTCAAGCTCGATTTACTCTGTAATATTTCCTCATGAAGGTTTCATTTTGAAGTTTCTATGAAGTTCAAGTTCTCTATAATTTTTGTTCTATTAAGATCTCTATATGTAAGATTTGTGCTACATTTTGCATTGAAAATGGATTTCTGGGAAGTTCTCTGGAAGGTTGCGCTTTACCAAACCATCATCGATGGGATATTGAGCCTCCATTCTACAACCAATAAGTTCTCGGTTTGGGTTTTAGTGGTATTTTCCAAAAATTACAAAAATAATTCATGGGTGCTCAAACTTGAGGCCATTCTTGATTGTATTTGTCTTTATTTTTCCATTTTACCTTAAAATGCCTTTGTTGCTTCTAGGTCATTTTTTTCCTTTTGATGTTAGTTGTCAATGGAGGGTACTCTAGCTCTATCTCTACAAAATACAAGTTTCTTTGGGTTTACGTATAACCACTTGTAGCTGCCATTTTGGGTCTTCACCGAGCTCTACTAGCTTGGTATGATGTACTCTATTCTGAGCTCATGGATGAGGGTTTGTACTTGTTCAAGCCTTTATATCTTTTTCTTTGAGCCATGTCTTCTCTATGACTTGTATTTATAAGGGTTTGAGCCATTTTTTCAATTTACCCTTAATGAGTATACTTGGGTGTTCGCTGTAGCTTTGAGTCATCCTATGGAGCCCAATGTGATCCATTTTTTCCTTACAAAAACTCAGCTCATGTTTTAAGGTAAGAATACATGGTGTTTTCAAACCGGCTATTACTTAATTTGGGACATTCCATTTTACAAAAAAACTGAGAGTTACTAAAACTATGAGTTGCATTTGGATTTGTCATTACTTAAATTTTCCATTGATTTTGTGCTTGCATTTGCCACTTCTAGTCGAGGTCTGCGTTGGGCTAGACGAGCTCACTGTGAAAAATCATTTATTTATTCTGAAAAGTTCTTGTTGTTTGAAGGTGTGAGCTCTACTTTCTAATTTGAACCATTTGCTATGGAACTAAATATATGATTTCCTTTTGTGCGTTGTGAGTATTCATATTTTTTTGAAAATTCATACCTGTGTGCATTTATTGGATACGAATATTATTTGCTATATTGGTTCTCCTATGATGGGTTCATAGCTCTAACTTAAATTTTCTTGGTCAATTATCCATGATGTCTCATTCACTAGAAAAATTGAAACTTTCTGTAATAATAAATTCTTGTGCCTCTGATACACTGATGATTTGTACTCTACTTTTTCCAGCTTGAATTTTGATGTAGTTTATTGTAGACTGAGCTCTCTATAAATGCATTTTGGAAGTTCCATTTTTCCAAACTAGTCGTATCATAGCCTCTAGAAGATGTTATGTTATTATTTATATTTCCATGTGACACGACATTAATGGAAGATTTTGAATTGTTTCTATCGATAGCCGCATTATTTACATGCCCTCCTGAAATTTTGCTGGCTCGGCCTCTCTATTTTTACCATTCCAATTATCTTAACATTTGCTTCAATAGTTATGTTATTGCATTTGATACTTGGTGTTGAAACTCTGCAATTTGATGATGACTTGGGGTCTTGATCTTTAACTATTTTTTTGCTCATAATTTAATCTATTCGAGCTCTTCCTTGTGTCAGGAGGTTCTTTTCATGGCTTTCTTTATGTTTTATTTGCAGCCCTTAAATGCACCTTTTTTATTTGATCTTAGACAGTACTTAAAAGCTGTGATAAAATCATTTAGGAAATTTGCTGCAATTCTTGAGAGTTGAATTTAAAACTTTTACTTGTGATAAAACCATTATATACTTGAACTTACCCTATATATAATGGATCTTCTATTGTGAAATAATGGAAACTATAATATTCCAAGCTTGTATCACATCTTTTGAAGTTGATGACTGTATTTGAATCATTTTTACTAGAAATTTAAAATTTTACAAAATATACCACCTAATGATGATGATCATTATGAGGACGTTTACTATGAAATATAATCCTATGATATGCTCATGTCTTTATTTTGATGTTCCCTTTCACTCACGATCTCTTCATGAATATATGTCTCTTGCTATGATTTAAATAATCAAGTTGTAACTTGTAATTTGAAATGTGCACCTTGAATGGAAACTGTACTCCTGAATCAACTGAACTCTTCCTCAATGCATTACTTTTTAATACTGAAAGTGAGCACATGGGATTATTTATATAACATAATTTTAATAACATATTGAATCTTATAAGTCACAAAGCTTGATCTATTTAGTCTTACTCCTTGCAATCTTGACTTGTACCACATGTACTTCATGAGATGTTGTATAGTTGTGCCTATATAATTTATATTATATACTCAGGTACCATGCACAATAATAAAACCTTGTTGGATTTAGGTGGTTATCTTGTTAGAATTCCTTCGAGAACATCTTCTACTTGGTAAAACCTTTATATCTTGTAGAAACACCTATAAATTTGATCTTCTTGCATGGTTAAATCATGAAGCCTGAGAATTTCTCTCGTTAGCCATGCATGAATATTTTATTGAAAGAGTTTATGATTATAAAATTATTTTAACTTTTGGGTACTCTGTGCACTCATGTATTTTAATTTCAATTGAAATATATCCTTGGAAGGTTGAACATAGATATTCCTTTACGATAATGACCAATGGCATTCTTCCCGGAAACTTTGATACTTCCATTTGAGAAATGTATTGCTAATTTAAAATTTTTGAAACTTCCATTTCAGCATTGTAAATCTGAAAGAAAGAGGAATTAATGGCAGATATACTTTTTGTACACTTGGGATCTCATTTGGGATGAGAATTTTTCTCCTTAGTATTGCACAATGAACTTTGTTTTTATTGAATGGTTATAGCTTGTTATTTACTTACTCATGTACTATGTGTAACTGATCTGTGGCACTTGCTTTCTTATCCTTTGATAGCATTTATCATTGAGTATTGGTATTGAAAGGTGTATTTCTTTCTACAATCAGAATTTTTTCTCTTTCATATTGTATATACAGGCAACACATGTTACGTTTACTACCAAACTTTTATTCCATGAATGTAACTTCCTTAATTCAATCTATGTTGAATCACTTGGATTTTGTGACCATGCCTTCCTAATAACACAAGCTATAACTTTCATCTGTTTGATTTATTTTTTCATCCTTTTTAAGATGGTATTCTACCCTTCGATCCGACTCTGGTACTTCGATTGTAATCTCTTTGAAGAACAAAAATTTGTTTAAAATTGTGAGTACAATAGACAGGGAAGTATGAAGCTCTAACATAGTTTTCTTCTCTCTTTGAGGTACCTACTTAAGATGCTGGTAAAAGCGAGAAAGGACAACTTAAAATCAACTTGGGAGAATCCATCTGAACATGCAATGATGGATCTCCCTTTCTCTTTTACTCATAGCTTTACACATATGGATTTACTTTATATACTTTCTTTCACAGATTACTCATACGGCTTGCATGGGTTCGATGTACTTTATAATTATGAAATAAATTATTTATTTGTTCATGTGATGAGTTGTATCTTTATATGTTTTCATTTTTCTTTCATTTACTTGATGTAAAATTTAAAATGTACAACTCATACACACTAGGAACCTTTCATTTAATCATAATTAATGAACTTAAGATAACTGATAACAACTAAAAAGTTAATAAAGAGAAGATGAAACCAACTTCATCCTAAATTTGATTTTCCCTCTGTAAGCTTTGAGTTATCCATGTTCTTCTTATTGTTCCCTTCTGTTTGTTTCAAGGTCCCGCATCAAGCTTTGTTTCTTGTGGGATCTCGGTGCATGATCATGACATAGATGTGATGGAAAGAAATGCTAAGAAGAAGATAGGCATTCTAAAACTGGTAAAGTGACATTTCACTTCTCTTCTCTCCATTAGTTAGGTTCATCCATTAATTCCTTCCATCAAAAACATATATTTTGTTATGTTTGTGGAGCCTATTTGCATGTTAGAATGTGGTACACCTTCTATGTGTTACACTCGAGTATTTTTACGGTAGTCCCGCTTCCCCGGTGAGCGGGTCGGGGGGTTCGGGGGCGAAGCCCCCGAAGCAAATTTTCATGGGTGGTTTATTAACCCATGGGTAATGGGTAACCGTTATGGGTTGTTTTTGGGCCCATGGTTTGTTTCGGTCTTTTGCCCATTGTTTTGATACCCACGGTTTTTTCCCTTGGTTTTGATACCCATGGTTTTGTATCAAACTGCTTAAGAATTTGTCTATTTATATGGTCTTATGCATATGATAGATGTACAAGTAAATGTATTGTAGATGTGTTTTGAATTCGGGCGTGAATTCTGTAGAGTTTGTTGAGCATAGCTCAAAACAGATCTGGTATTGTATTGAGAGAGTGGAGTCTTGTAATAAAATTTGAGCAAGTGATTCTTGGTGGACGTAGCCCAAATTGGGTGAACCACGTTAAATCTTGTCACTCTATGTTGTGTTATTTATTCGCACTTTTATTTGAGATCTGTAATATTTTCGCATATTAGTTTCTCTTCATGTTGCGATTCTCGTAAGGGATTATTCCGCATATTTTATCTCTTATTTCCTAACATATTTGAGTTTCCCATTTTTATACAAGTGCAAAAATTTTCACCACACACATAGTTCAAAAGAGTGTGTAGTCATCCGTATAATCTAATGAGATATTTCTCGGTTTAGAAACATGTATACATAGGATATAGTTAATCATAAGAATTAATAATTATTTTAATCAAAATAGTCATCCATATGTTCAAAAATCTATAGCTTGGTTAGGAGTATATGATTATATCAATAGTTCGACCCTATCTAATAATAAATTTATCAACAGCTTTGACTTTTTCACAAAGTTTATCATATTGAGAGTTATATAAAATTTATTACCAGTTTATAAATTCCACCTAAAATTATAGTTTCTTAACACAAAATAAGATCCATTTCACTCAACTAAGACTAGTTAGAGGGTGAAAATAGTACTTGACTCCTTGACCATGACACTTAATGTAGGGGCATAGCTTGTAAACACAATAACTTTTGATTTGACCGTTGGATCATCTTGATTATTTTTGAGGTGGTAGATCCTGATTAGTAATATGTTGTGACAAATTATTCCATAAAAATTTTCATTTCAGAATATGTTTGGGGCTTGACTCCTTCATCTAGTGGTCTAAAATTGGCTCCAAACGTTTTTTTCTTTTTTCTAGAACTTAGAGTTTTAATAACTTTTTATATGCTTTATAGAATAAGCCAAAATTTGGCATAAGAATTCATTTACAAAGGAATATTTTGTATGTAAAATTTGGGGCACAACATATGTGTTTTTCTAATTAATTGTCAATGGTTTTTTGGGAGGGACCATACCCTAATACAAAAAAGGGTCAAGAACCCGATACAACGAAAGAGAACAGAAAAGGCATGCCATAAAATGAAAATATTCAACTAAGACCAACGACCGAAATAAAAAAACATGAAGTCTACGAAAACCAACGACCTACTCGGAGAGAGAACTATAGCCTAGAACAAGCAAGTCTGCAACTCATATAAAGTGATGAAATCACAAGACATGATAAGACTCAAATATTGTTAGAACATTAGTGTTATTTAGTTTATTATGAAATTTCTTCCTTCTCTACACAAATTTCCAATTCATGTTACCTTCTTCTAAAAATATTGAAAGAAATACTTAAGTATTCTCATTTGGAATGTGACCATTGTCCAGGGAACTATCTATCTTTGTTTCAAGTAATCATTGCGGTTGAAAAAACCAGAGCTATCCCTTTAGAGATTGGAAGCTTAGTATGTGACTCCTTCTATGGAAGATCATCTGATGGATTTGTAGAGTCCTCAACTAGGTCTGAATGGGAGTTAATTATTATATGTTATGGTAAATAATCCTTCCACCATGCAGGTTTTTCCATGCGTTTGTAATGAGCGCTTGATCATCCAAGATATGCCTGTTTGATAGCATCGCCGACATCTAAATGTTATTCTCACATATTCAATCCTCTTAACCCAATGTTTTTCACCTATCTCGCAAGTTAATTTCTACTATAAGTGATTGGGTTGTATCAAGATCAATAGGAATCTTGGCATAAGTTGTATGAGTTTGACCCATGGTTTTATCATCTACTTTCAAGTTAGATACTGGGGTATCTCCAATGGAAAAAGGAGAGATTTATTCCAAAGATGTAAATGGATTCTAGGAAAATGAATTCAGACTAGATGGGAATCAAAGGATTCATTTAAGGGATCGAAGGATCGGGTACTATGGCTTAAGCATGACACCATGTTTTACTAGTATGTGTTTTTTCACATTTTAGGGGTTTTAGAGCTAACGTGAAATAAAAGAAAGATTGTAATGATGTGAAATATTAGTGTGGATTCTAGAATGAGAATAAAAATATTTTGAAGCTTCTATTTTTTTGTAAACAATTGTGTGTGTTTAGGAGGTATTTCAACCTCTTGTAGCTAGATCCACATCAATTGGTATTAGAGAAAGATTTGGATCTTGTGGGAATAGTGAAGGTAATATATATTACATTTTTCTATGTAATTTTTTCCTCTATTTTATATAATCACGGATAGACGTGGGAGGGAGGTTTTCCCGGATGAATAGGAATATGCATGAGCTCCAAAGACAAGTTTCTAAGATCGCATGAGAAGTTACCTACCTTAAAAGTAGACATGAAAATGGGTATGTGGACCAAGACAATGATACCAAATAATTACCTCTATTAAATAATGAATGAGGAAATGAAAAAATGAGTTATTTGAAGACACGTTTAGTGATAGACCATTTCGGGAGAGATTGATCCAAGATTTAGAGGGAAAGAATGACGAAACCGAGATTATTATTCCTAATTATGGTGGAGGGTTACAACTAGAGGATTTGATTAACTGATTAAAGTACCTGGAAAAATTATTTAAGTGTAAAACCATTTGAGAGGAGAATAAGGTTAAGTTTCCATGCCCTAAGTTGGCCAAAAATGCATTGATTTGATGGGATATTTTCCAAAATTAAAGACACATGAAAGGAAAGGGACAACTTCAAAATCTGAATAAAATGGTGAAGACTTTGAAAGAAAATTCTTCCTATAGATTATGTAAGACATTATTTCAAAGGTTTCAAAACCTGAGACAAAAGGATCTAAGCATTGAATATTACACTAATGAATTTTACAAGATATCAATTTGGGTAAAACAAGGAGATTCTAAAGAACAAAATTCTATAAGGTATGTAATTGTGTTGATTTATACTATGTAAGATGAAATGATTATGCTCTAGATGCATAGCCTAAATGATGCTTATAAAAAGAGTTAAAAGGAGAAGAAAATAAAAAGAGGATTAATTTTAGAGTAGGTGTGAAGAGATGTCCATCATCATCTCCAATGATAGGTAGAGGTAGATTTAATTCTATAAAAGGTGAATCCTCTAATGCGAAGGGAAGGAAGAATCTTGTCAAAGTAGTTGTAACTACTAAAGAGGTATGGGGTTTTAAAGGGGGTGAGTTTATAATTAAGGGTGCAGGTTGGAATAACCCTTAAAGGTAGTATACATGTTACTGATGTGGTGAAGAAGGGCACAAATATTCTTAGTGTCTGCACTATCCTACATAGGATGAATGAAAAAGAGAAAACCACCAAGAAACCCGATTGAAGCTGATAATGAAGATGAAATGGAGGTTTCTACAAAATTGGGTGAAAATCTCATGATAAGGAGGATGATGATCGTCCCAGGAAAGGGAAAGAATAAGATGGTGCTGGTGTTTAATCATAGGTGCTGAAAAATATCTTTCGAGACAAGATGCACCTTTAGAGAAAAGGTATGTAACATTATTATTGATGGTGGTAGTTGTGTAAATATGATCTCAACTATGATGGTTGATAAAATCAATCTCAAATATTAGAAGCACTCATATCCCTATCGTATATAATGGATCGAGAAAGAGAATGAGAAAACCATAGGTAAAAGATTTCTTATAAAGTAAATTATTGAGAATACCTATAAGAATGAGGTGTGGTTTGATGTTATCCTGATTGATGTATGACATATATTACTTGGAAGGCCATGGAAATATGAAAAAATAGTTACACATCATGGAGGGAAAAATACTTATACTTTTGGAATGATCGTGTAAAGGTGGTTTTCTTCCTCTTGAACGAAGAAGAGAAGAGTGAGGGTGTGTTGGATATAAAAGATGTTTTTAGAAATGGAAGAAGTTTTTCGGTGTTATGCATTGATTTGAGATAATGTGAAAATAGATGAATTTGATATACCTGTTGTGATAACAAAGGTACTAAAAATATACAAGGATGTCATACCGGATGAGCTACTAGATTGATTACCCTAGAAGCAAGATATACAAAACCATATTGATTTGATCCCGAGATTGGCCCTTCCAAACCAAACAGCCTACAAGATGAGTCTAACACAGAGTGAGGGGTTGAAAATACAAGTGATAGATGTAATACATATAGGGTTAGTGAGAGAAAGCATGATTCCATGTGTAACTTGAGCGTAATTGACTCCCGATAATGATGGAGACTAGAGAATGTGTGTGGAAAATAGGGCCATATAGAAAATCACAATTAAGTATCAATTCCCAATTCCAAGATTGGATGATATGATGGACGTGCTAGCGGGAGTCCGATATTTTCAACTAGGGGAGAATAATGTTGGGGCATAACTTGTGAAGGCCATAACATTTGATCCAATTGTTGGACCGTCTTGAAATTTTCCCGGGTTGTAGATTTTGATTAGTAATATGCTACGACCAACTACTACAAAAAGGTTTTTACTATTTTGAAATATTTTCGAGGGCCAAATTCCTTCATCTAACGGTCTAAAATTGGTTCCTAACATTTTTTGCTTTTACGTAGAACTTATAGTTTTAATAACTTTTTTATGATTTATGGAATAAGCAAAAATTTTGTGTGAGACTTCAATTATGAAGGTATATTTTTACGTAAAATTTGGGGCCCATTTGAGTTGTTTTAATATTAGATGTTTTTTGGCATTTTAGGGTTTTTTCGAGTTGATGTGAAATAAAAAGAAGATTCTAAATTAATGAGAAAAATATTTTTAAGATTATGGATTTTTGTAAATAGTGATGTGTGTTTTGGAGGTATTTCGACCTCTTATAGATGGATACACATAAACACTATGTTCTAGATAAACATTTAGAGATCTTGTAGGCATGGATCTCCTCTCTCTCCATCTATATTTTGGGAGGTTACAGTTGTTATTCAATTTCTAATCAGTTTTGAGTTATATGGGAAGGGCATGATAAAACTCATTATATTTTCTAATATATATCCTTATTTATAAAATTGGTCCGATAATTACTTGTAGTGGTGTGTTACATGGGGTTACAAAAGTTGTCAATGTGGTTTATTTCCTCGGAGGTGGCTTCTCCTTAAATCTCTTACATTTCAAAGGGAAGATACCAAATATTATCATTGAATTTTATATATGGTCTTCTTCCTTCATATGGTGATTTGGTATTAACTCTATTTCTCATTATTATCTTCTTATGTGTTGGGTTTCATACATAACAATATTATTTACCCTCATAACAATTGGGATTGATCATCGCGTATGTTTTAAAAAATTGCAAAAATGAAATCTATGAGCATAAGAAAAGAATATGAGATTCTCTATTCATATAAAAAATCCGTGTATTTCTTCCACATTTTTCATTAATTTCACTTTATACAAGTTAAAATTTTAAATATTACATGTTACATTTGAGTTAAATTTCAATTATTAATTGTTGACATCAACTACACTTTGTATTAGTGGTTTCATCATTGATTATGTCAATACCAACATAACTAGACACTACTAAAAAAATATGAGAGGAGGAATATAAATCTACACACTCACATATATCTTCCTTTAGTAATGTAATATTCATGTCAATTATAAATAGAGGAAATGTAGACACTCAAAATTTCCCATATCTATGTACAATCAGCGAAGTGCACTCATTGTGTTGTGTTTTCATGTTCATATCATACTTGTGCACATTAGTTGTAAGAATTAATTTATTTTTAAGATATTACATAATTAAATGGGAATTAATTAATCAGAATAATCCCATGTAGATCCCTATTGCATCCTTATAGTGTGTTAGCTCACTAAACCTATATATAATTCTAATACTTTGGTGTAAACAACAATAGGATATATGATGATTATAATGTTAAAAATAATGAAGAATAATAGAATATGAATAAATGAATATTCTAGAATTCTTTTATTAGATAAGGTAATAAAAATTTGTTTTGGAGGTCCCCAGGAACCCGTAAAATACAACACAGAGAGAAATATGGAATAGTGAGAAATGAGATGAAACAACCTCTACCAGTGGCTAGAGGACATAAAAATTAAGACAAAAGTGAAATAAATTCCACTCGTAACAACGAAAGCAAAGGTCAATGAGACTTCACTAAAGAAAAACCAAAAAGTTGTCCTAGTGAAACTCTAAGTAATGCGACGATCTTGATGTTTGGGTGGGACCTTAGTCCATCCTTCTTAAGTTACCTCGATAGATTCCCTCATCCTATCTCCATGTATCATTTCATGAATTCCACGGTCAACAAAAAAATCTGTTCCATGTCACTCAACATATGCCTTAATTTAAGAAAATCCTGCTCCAACTGTCCTTCTTGATCAACGACCACGATCTGGTCTATTACAAAATTTGAATTTGGGCCCTCCCACCCATTGGACCTGTATGGCTGATCACCATCACTGAGAGAAACTTCAACCGATACAAAAGATTCTAACCCAACATAGGTGTCCTAGGAAGCATCGATAGAGTTATCCATTAAATGAGCCGCTACGTCTCCCTCCCCACTACAAAAACGATGTCATCCACCAATTCCATTCCCTCTAACTCTTTCAACAACTGGGTGATTTCACATGCTAAGAGGGGCTCCTCTACATAATAGGTATTTCCATCATATCGAATCTTCTTACACTTTCCACAAAAAGCCCGAGAACTTTTAACCTCAATATTTTTTCCCATTTTCCAAAGGGAGAATTTTAAAATATTATTTTAGGTATTTTTGCACCTCCAGGAACAACAATGCGAAATCGAGCATAAGGCTTAGTGGCAAGGTCGAAAATGACTAGCCTAGCCATAGATCTGACATTTTTGAGTAAAATATGAGTCTTTCAGAACTCTAAGGGGAGAACCGGGAGGAGAATCCAGACCGGAAGATTTTGGAATGTGATCTCATGTGTCAATCTCGGCTTCTAATGGAGAAGACTAAGAGTATAAAATCCCTAGAACCACAGAACCTTCTGCAGTGAGGACTCATCTTGGAAACAAAAAAGAAAAGCCTCACCCACAAGATCCTTGAATTCAACCATGGAAATCCATAACCTTCTTCACCAATCCCTAACGAAATTGATATTTGGCCTCTTGCCAAAAAATCTACCAGAAAGCAAGAATTTAAATCTTGTCTTGGATTTATCAATAATAGAACCATTGATCTCAAGTTGCGACTCTGTATCTTTCCATGATAGGAAAGCTTCTCAGGAACCTAATTGCTCTCTCCAAAAATCCTCGCAGCCCATGTTTCCATCGTAACGCAAGTTTACAGCAGAGGTGAATAAACGGGTAATAGATGTGATAATTAAGAAGATAAAATAATTGCTTCTAGGTAATTCTCTTTATTAATATATCAGGCTATTATTGGAAAATCTCTTGCATTTCAAAAGTACATGGAAGAAATAATATATGAATATTATAGAATAATTAAAATAAGTATAGGACATATTTTTAATGCATTTTATTAAACATTGACCAATGGAATTGGCGGTTCAATTGATGACTGCAATATGTAATAATATGTTAAAATAATTAGATAAAAGATGTTTAATTGACTTTTTATTAGTTTACTTTCAACTTAAGTAGTATGCTAGTAAAGTGTTTGAGTTATGGCACTCTTAGACATATAAGCAACGAAATGTAGTCATAAATTACAAGGCTATATTCTATAGAAACAACATAAAACTACATATGACAAGGCATTTTTATGCCAAAAGGTGTATCCCCGATTGGGTCCGAATCGCTTGGAATGACAAATATAAGGGAATGAACAGTTGAAAATGCAAGAGACGATGTATTGAAAATTAGATGGCTAAGGATTACTTAATAGATGGGTTGTGGACGTCGAGCAGCAACATAACGAGGACCAATTGGAGGAAAGGGAATGAGTTGTGTTTGTTGAGTGCCAAAATCATCCCTCGATGGAGGTGGATGTTTGCAGTCATTAATCAAGGGATAGTTAATGAACATGCTTCTCTAGGTGATACCTTTTCCATACTTCGATTTTTGGAAAGACAAATTTATATTAGTTGGCCCTCCTCACTCCAAATGAATATTGAAATAATAGAGGCTTCTTCATACGTAGGTTACGGAAGGAAAGAAAAAGTCCATTTTTTTAAGGATACATTCAGGCCATTTTCACATATGCCTGGGTCTCTGGAGTCGAACCGTTCTTTGGAAAAATATCCAGGGAGAGTCAATATCAGATTTTCCTTTCCCATTTAAAGTGTCTTTCCACTTTACCCTAGGAATGTGGTTGTTTGAATTGATAAAAATTTTGGTCATATCTCGGAGCATATCTATTAAAATATTTGTTTTATTTTGAGATTTTTGAAAAGGAGTATAAAAATTTAGTGAGGGTGAGATATTTGTTTTTTCGTGGATAGTTGGAATTTTGTGAAGGATAGGCCTTCCTTCCCACATCACTCCTAATAAATTTAACCCCATCTTGTGGTGCGTATTTATGGCTCACATAATTGTATTAGAGCTCAAAATTTACGATCAATGGTTCACAAAAGGGAAGAGGTCTTTGGCTCGAATCACGAACCCTTCCACACATTTATTTGTTATTGGAAAATTCTTCATGGCTCATCTCGCAACAACAAATGAATGGAGAGAAGTTGTAATGATTTTCTTTACCGTTTGAATATTTCACTATGCAGGGGTATTCATCACACTTTATCGAGAGATTGTGTTCGGATATCAAGGTTTCCAGGAAAAGATATGGATGATGTTCTTTTTATTTATCAGTAGCTCCGAGTTTGGTGAGTGTTTCGTGGGAGGAAATATCAAGAACATTCGATATAAGGTACAAGGTAAAGGGTGAGTAATAATATTAGTGAATTCGATTGAAATTTTCTTACATGTAATTATAATTAATTATTTGGTGGGTTCCTAGTTTCTACTATAATTTACGTAGATAATGAGATTGAATATTTTTATGATAATAAGGTAAATTTTTCAATGATTTGGTGGGTGTGTGCATACCCAATGACGACAACATCAGTTGCTACAGTGAAATATGCAGAGGAGGTGAAGCATCTGATTGGTGGGAGTTTAGCATTAGTTGTGTGTTTGGTGCCGATAGGAATGGTGTTACTTCTGCTTCTATTAACTAGTGTGAATATGGTTGTGGTGAGGGACCACTGTTTCCAAATGACACTATCATAACTATGTATGCCTCACTTTTGATTTGTTTAATTGATAGGTAATTCTGGTTTACTCATGTGATTTGAGTTTAGCCAAGTATTATTTATTTTATTGGGTAGTGATGGTTGTTAGTAATAGTTCCAAATGGTTTATGGGTAGAGATATGGTTTTGTCATAGGGCATAATTGAATTACATCTATAATCTGATTTCTTTTGTGTGTGTGTGTGTGTGTGTGTGTGTGTGTGTGTGTGTGTGTGTGTGTGTGTGTGTGTGTGTGTGTGTGTGTGTGTGTGTATTACATTATATTATATTATGTTGGTTTATTACCTAAAATATGATGTATTTTTATTTCAAACAGAGCTTAGAACTTACCCAAAGGTCATGTCGACATCTCGATATCCATTCGAAGAATTCAAATGTGCCTTGGTTAAACTCTTAGAACATTGGTGAATGTGACGAAAATGTGATTTTTTTAGACTATATCGAAGAAATGGACGATCACGAACTAAAAACTAAACTTATCAACGAGAATAAATTGCACAAATGTTTCTCTAAAAAAATAATACTTCCAAATATTTGTAAAAACCTTCATATGTAACTTGCATATTTAAAATTTGACTTATTAGTTTTAATATATATTTATATATAAATTCTTTAAAAATATACACAAATTTCTTTAAAATAATTAAATAAATTTATAAAAATACAATAAAAACATTTTTTTAATTTTTTGAAGGGAATTTTTTAAAATTACCATCACAAAAATAATGTTTGATACACATACGTGGCATTCAAATTTAGCACATGCATTTAATTTTTTAAAAGCGGATGGCAAATTGATGTGATAATGCGTAACTTGATACAATCGAATTTTAGAGGTGACCACGTATCATTTTTTCAAGTCTTCTACAAATTTTTCAAAATTTTCTTATTTACAATATTTGGCGCCAAAATTACTAAATATAAATAAAAGGACTAGTTTGGCCTTAGGTATCTTGATTATTCATTTGTCGAAATGAAGATCACTTGTCAATTCAAAATTATCGTTCAATTTTTTTATAACAACTATGTATGTAAGTAATTATGGATATATATACATAAATAAATATTAATCCCAAATTATAATAATCACACTGGGGAAAGAGAAAATGTTTCCATTTGTGACCATTGTAACACACAAAAAAATAACAAGATTTTCTCTAAAATGTAATTGATACTACACTTTATAGTGTCCACTCCTCTTCGATATTTTTATTTTGATATTTTAATGTGCATATGTTGGAAAGGTAGGGTATTCACCAATATTCTTATTTTGATATTTTAATGTGCATATGTTGTGAATGAATGTTATTACATGTGTTATTTTGGGAAGTAGAATGGCCCTTAGGTTATGTAGGTTAAAATGGAAATGAGGATATTTTGTAGAGAGACTTAAGAGCTTTTATTGGTAATTTTAGGAGGGAGTTGGGTTGGGGTGTCCCACATTATGATAAGTAAAAATTTGTTCTTATCTTGTTGTTTTATTATGGGAGGCATAAGAGTGAAGGAGGCATACAATTTATTTTCTTGGAGGGAGGAAGAAGACTTTTGTTATTTTTAATTGAGTTCTTGGAGGTTTTAATGTGAACAACCAAACCCTTGGGAGGCATAAGTAGATCCACATGTTCCTTTCTCCTTCTTGTCTTGCTTTTAGAGCCTTCGTGGCTTTGGAAAACTTGTGTGTGTTGATGTAATTTTATTTTTATTGTTATTATGTTGAATGTTTGGTTTGAATTTGAAAGTGGAATATTTTTTAAGTTTCTAATGGTTGTCTATACCCCTCATTACTTATTTTTTGGGCTTGGGGCCAATGAGGAAGAAGGATTCTCTTCCTCATTGGATTATTTGTTGGATGGAGAGTGTTGCCTACTCCCCTATTTTGGTTGTTGTGATTGGACTTTTGGAAGAATGTGGAGCTCAAGTGAAGAATGATCATAGTAGAATTTGGAGAAAAGCACCAAGATACCTCTTTGTAAAAATTCTACCATGTTTTCTCCATTTCAATGGATGGCTTGTAACTTGCATTTTTTAGAATTTCAATCTCTTGAAAATGTGTTGTAAAATGGTCGATTTGTATCAAGTTTTCAAATGTATGTATATGGAAAATGGGAAAAGGATAATTGGATTGTTACTTTGAAAATCCCTCCAATTTGTAAACTATACTAAGAGATTTTTGAATGATAAATTTGAATATAAAATGTATTTTTCCTTGTGAAGGGAAACTACCAAATTTTGCATTGTTTAGATGAATTAGAAAACTTGAAATGGTATTGAAATGGAAATGTATTTCTTTCAATCTAAGTTGTTTCATTGCATCCAAAGTATGATATGTTTCAGTTTTCAAATATTGAGAATCTTGTTTAAATGCACTTGTTGTTTGAAATGGTTGTCATTTATTTACTGTAAGAAGAAAGGGAAATAGTTCTTGTTGTATTGAAAGGAAGGCATTTGAAAATATTGAAAATTATAGTTACATTCCTTTGCATATAAGAGAAAATAAATTAGTTGATTAAAATTCTTAAAATGGGGAAAAATCTCATCCGTAATAGTTATAGTAAGTTTAATGAAAATTTTTATTACTTTCCTCAATTTCACCTTTAAATGAATAGGTACAAAGTTTTAAATTCCTCATTTTGTGTTCTTCTTTGTCTTATAAATCATTTGATACCTTTTAATAAGAAAAACAATATATATATCCATATACCAAATTATAATAATGTTTAAATATATACATTTACTTTATAAATGTATATATATTAAATATAGTATAATTATTAAATTATTGATATTGGAAAAAGAAATCACATTTTTCAATGCTATTATTAACATTAAAATATATACAAATATATATACTAAGTATTATTATTATTATTATGAATATAAACAAATAACAAAAATTGTATTGAGCATGGCTTAACCGCAAAATCTGTACACGGTTGGGGATTTGTTTAATTAAGTGGGAATGGGAAGGATGTCGACTTCACACCCAACCCCATAGTAATACCCCTCATTCCTTGTTTGTTGGGGTTTGGGGGCCAATAAAAAGAATACTTCTCTTCCTTGTTGGATAATTTGTTGGGTGGAGAGTTTTGCCTACTCCCATGTTTTGGTTGTTGTGTTTAGAATTTGAGAAGAAGTGATGAGGGTTGTATATCCTCACCATTAATAATGTCAATTTGGGTTGGTGTCTGAAAGTCAGATGCATTAAGAGAAGAAAATCTTGGAAAGTAGCTCCTTTAAACACAATCCGAACTTGTATAAAATAAATCACACATGAAGAAATTTAAAGGCACACTTGCGAAATGTAAAAAAACTTTCATAAAGGAAATTTTTGAATTGAAAATAAAGGAAATTGGAAAATACACCTGCATGTTCACAAAAGAAATTACCTAACATTAAAAACATAAATTTATAACAAAGGGAAACCGCATAAATAAAGAAATAAACATTAACACATTGATCCATTTTCCTTGAATGAGTCGTCACTCCTTCCTTGAAGATTACTTAATTTATACTTTTAATCAAAACTTGCGAATAAGTTTACTTTAAAAGATTGGAAAGAAAGAACAAATCTTTATTTCTTGGGAGAAAAGAATTACATATCTTGTTAGATAACTAATACATTTGTGTTAGTATTTGTTAGTGATCGGTTGTATAACCGTCTCCCTCACGCACAGTCTCCTCATCGGCCTATATAAAGGCGTCATTTTGTATCTTTTGAATATAGCAATATACATTCTCTTCTTGTGCGTCCATCATTGGTTTCAGAGCAGGTCGAGGTCGTGCCTGGAGGAAGAGTAGACTGGTGCCGCGTGCGTTTGAGTTCCCTGTCCCGTTTTTTGGTGTTTCTTTTCTGTGTGTTGCCTTTGAAGTAGCGTGAAGGAAGAGAGGCCGTTGGAAACCCGTGAAAACATTTTTGCTGGTGCGTGAGGAGAGGTCCCGCGTAAAGGAGGAGAGCAGGCATTGATTTGTGGTCTGGTGCGTGAAGAAAAACGTTGCTTGCTGGTGCAGTTGCCTGTTCCCGCGTGAAGGAGTGTGCCTGTCTCGTTGAAGGGTGTGCCTGTCTCGTTGAAGGAGGTGCTTTGTCTCGTTGAAGGAGGTGCGTGAAGGGAAAACGTTGCCTGTCCCGCGTGAAGGAGTGTGCAAACGTTGCCTGTCCAGCGAGTTGGAGTCCCGTTTCTTTGCTGCGTGCCTGAAGGAGCGTGAAGAAGACTGAGCCTGTTGCCATTTCTTTTGCTGTGCTGTGCGTGCCTGAAGGAGAAGAAGACTGAGCAAGATTCGTGCTTGTGACTGCTACGTGTAAGCAAAGTCAGCAAATTGCAAATCAGTGTGTGCGCGTATGTCGCAAATTTCCGATGCACAAAGCACCGCGAGCAATGCACCAAATATTTGGGCATTGAATGACAACGAAGACACCACTGGGCTGTTCTTTGCCTTGGTCAACGAGCTACACAACACTGGTAACATTCTCTTTGACGAGATTGTGCGCCAAGGACTGTTGGAATACTTCTGGTTCGACGTTCGATGTCAAGCACGGCGGATTCGTGCAGAACTTGAACGTGGTTATGATGCAGATGACGAACGCGAAATAGAATGCCCACAGGAGCGTCGGCGTCTCACTGCACGAGCCTATAGAGCCCATCTTCGGGACAGATTCCTTCAGTAAGCATTGTAGCCATTTTGAAAAATAAATAAATAAATAAAGATACATTTTTGAGTTTTTTGAAAAATGTCTGCTCCAAAAATATTGCTATCCGATGCCCAACTCTTGAAAGGGCCAAATTTCACCGCATGGAAAACCAAAATGCGGATGATTCTTCAATTCGAAGATCTTTGGGGGATTGTCTCTGGCAAAGACGCCCCTCCCGCAGACGATGATCTGTTGGAAAAATATGAAAAGGCTGATGCGAAAGCACTCATGCTCATCACCCTCAGTCTTTCTGATGAGGTGCAGCCATACATTCGAGAAGCAACTGCTTCTTCTCAGGCATGGAGCGCATTGTGTACCATCTACGAAGCTAAGAATCTGACGTCAAAGTTGCAACTTCAGACAAAGCTTCATACGATGAGTATGCATGAAGGCGAATCAGTAGAAGCCTTCTTGCGGCGTGTAGCTGAGTTACGTGCAGAACTCTCTGCACTCGGTGAACCAGTGGACGACAAGTTGCTTGTCCCGCTCACCCTGCGAGCTCTTCCTTCACGGTTTCGGACACTGATCACCACGTTGACAATTACTCAACAGGAGGTGAGTTTTGCAACCCTGGTGAATTATCTCCAGCAGGAAGAAGCCATGCAAAATGTACAAGAAGCCTTCGAAGACAAGGCTCTCATCACGAGGCAAAAACATAAGCCTCGGAAAGGGCAATCAGCCCCCCAGAATCAGAAGCAGCATGCTCAGCAGCCATCTTCACAGCGGCCACCACAGCGGCCACCCCAGAAGCAGCATAATCACAAGGCGGATCGGTGGTGCCACATTTGCTCCACGGATACGCACACGACTGCGAACTGTTATTACAACGGTCGCAAGTATGGAAATTCTGGCGAAGAGAGCACTTCTGGCCGAGGATATTCCAAGAAATCCCGATGGCATGCTCGTAATCAGAAGCAGAAGGGCCACATTGCTGCTCAGCAGGAAGCCACCTCCGATGAAGAGGTACCAGATACGACTCATTCTGACATTGTTCTAGTCTCACAGACTTCGCAGCCGTCAGAAGATGTCTGGTTGATTGATTCAGGTGCCAGCAAACACATGACTGGCAACAAGAAGTTGTTCCATACTCTGAGTGACCGGCCCACTGGAGATCGGATCACCATTACAGACAATCAAGAGTATATTGCAGCAGGGATTGGTGATGTCATCATTCCTCTTGGAACACGAAGATGTACACTGACAAAGGTGCTCTATGTTCCAGGTTTGACTTCAAATCTTTTGTCTGTAAGTCAACTTCTTAACCATAGAATGCAGGTTGAATTCTTTGTTGAGAAAGGGGTCAAGTCCTGCATCATTTCCCAGGGAGAGTCAGTCATTGCTCAAGCATTTCTGAAGGGCCATCTATTTGCACTGGATGCGGTCACTTCATCTAGCGTTGCTCTCTCTCGCATCAACGGCGAGTCCACTTTGCACTTTGGCACTTTAGATATGGTCATCTTTACTGTATGGGCTCTGCATCAACTCGGTCAGAAGGAAATGGTAAGAGGGCTTCCTCCACTCTCCCATTCCTTACCTGTTTGCTCAGGATGTCTTGCGGGCAAACAACATAGAGGTCCATTCAAACAGAGCTCTTATCATTCTACAGAGCATCTTCAGGTCGTTCACACCGATCATGCGGACCCCTGCTAGCTAGCTTTCAAGGTTTTGTGTACTTTCAGCTCATCATTGATGATTACTCACGGAAAATGTGGGTATATTTCCTTCGGAAGAAGAGTGAGGCACTTGCAAATTTCCAGACCTTCTACCAAAGAAGCCACCGGGCATGCAGGAAGCCTCTTCTTCTCCTCCGCTCGGATCGAGGGGGAATTTGTGTCAAAGAAGTTCTTAGCATACACAAAGCGGCGCATGGCATTCAACAACATTTGATGCTCCCCATACGCCCCAGGAGCAGGATTTCCGAGTGCCACAACAGAGGCTTTGTCATGGAGATGGCTCGTTGTATGCTCTCAACCGCCAAGTTGGAGGATCAGTTTTGGGCAGAAGCAGTCCAGACAACAGTGTATTTACTCAACCGGGCACCCACGAAGATCTTGCAGAACAAGACACCGGAAGAGGTATGGACTGGTCGTAAACCTTCTATTCATCATTTAAGAGTTTTTGGTTGTACTGCATATATGCATGTTCCAGATAAGAGAAGGAAGAAGATCGATCCAAAGACACTGCCATGTCTTTTCTTGGGGTATAGTACTACCTCAAAGGCATATCGTCTCATGGATCCTGAGACGAAGAAGATCTACGAGAGTCGAGATGTGGTATGTGATGAGTCGTCCTTTGACTCCTTGCCACACAATGGAGATCCAGTACCGACCTCATCACATAGATTGCTCACACATCCAGATGATGAGCAAGATGATTCTTCTCAGAGAGAAGAAGAGCTGAGTGGAGATTTGTTCGTTGATCTTGGCACACTGGAAAACACATCTTCACATCAGCGCGCCCAACGTCCGAAATGGGTCCAGAGTACTATCAGGGATGCACACCTGAACTCACTTCCTGGTACTTCTACGGGAGTTAGAACACGAAGTCAAGCTAGACATGAGGTAAATTTTGCACTCATGAGTTCAGTTGTTGAGAGCACCGAACCTGACACTGTTCGTGAGGCATTAGACCAACCACAGTGGAAACAAGCTATGGATGCTGAATATGATTCCCTGATTCAGAATCGGACGTGGGAACTTGTCGATCTGCCTCCAGGTAAGAAATCCATTGGCTGCAAATGGATTTTCAAAACAAAATATAAGGCAGATGGTTCAATCGACAAACACAAAGCACGACTTGTTGCAAAGGGTTATGCTCAGCAAGAAGGAATTGACTATGACGAGACCTTTGCACCCACTGCGAAGATCAAAACCATCAGAGTTGTATGTGCACTGGCAGCACAAAATGGATGGAAACTTCAGCAGATGGATGTCAAGAGTGCTTTTCTAAATGGTGATCTACAAGAAGAAGTGTACATGGCCCAACCTGAAGGGTTTGTAGACGAGCATCAACCACACAAGGTATGTCGTCTGATAAAGTCTCTTTATGGACTTAAACAAGCACCTAGGGCATGGTATATAAAAATTGATGATCACCTATTGCGGCATGGATTCACTCGTAGCCCCTCAGATACAAATTTGTATATCAAGAAGGTAGGAACAGAGATTGTCATTTTGGTTTTGTACGTAGATGATCTTGTGATCACAGGAAGTTCTGACAATCTTGTAGATGATGTAAAGAATGATCTGAAGAAATCCTTCGACATGACTGATTTGGGGCTACTTCACTATTGTCTTGGCTTAGAGATATGGCAGAAGAAGAATCATATCTTCGTCTCCCGGATGAAATATGCCAAGACACTCTGAAAAAAGTATGGGATGTCGATTGTAAACCAATGTCCACACCTATGGAAAAAGGTTTGCAACTATCTAGATTCCAGGATTCACCACGGGTAGATGGCACTCACTACGAGCGGCTTGTGGGGAGTCTCATTTACTTGACTTATACGGGACCGAGATCTTTGCTTTGCGGTGAGCTATCTCGCGATTTATGCGGAGGAGCCGAAGAAATGTCATTGGATAGCAGCAAAGCATGTGTTGAGATATGTCCGAGGTATAGTTGGCTTTGTGCAGAGTATCGAAGAACACTCGTTCTTCTTACAGGGGATATACTCGGACTATGCGAGATCCGTTGATGACAGAAATCCACTTCGAGGATATGTTTTCATCTTGGATCTAGACCTATCTCGTGGATCAGCAAGAAGCAAACTATTGTTGCTCTTTCATCCACCGAGGTGAATACCCATGTTGCCGCAGGAGGAGTCATGTGCGAAGCAATTTGGTTACGTCGCATTCTTGCAGATATAGGGATTCCTGAAGAGAAGCCTCCCATCATTCACTGTGACAATCAAGGTGTGTTAAAGCTTGTGAAGAATCTTGTTTTCCATGAACGAACAAAGCATATTGAGGTCGAATGTCACTACATTCGTGAACAGGTCTTGAACCACCAAATTCAGCTCCAGTACTGCCCTACTGATTCTCAGATTGCAGATATTCTCACCAAGCCTCTCGGCAAGGTGAAGTTTGATTTATTTAGGGGGTACATTTGTAAGAGCAATGTATTAAGGGGGGGAATGTTAGATAACTAATACATTTGTGTTAGTATTTGTTAGTGATCGGTTGTATAACCGTCTCCCTCACGCACAGTCTCCTCATCGGCCTATATAAAGGCATCATTTTGTATCTTTTGAATATAGCAATATACATTCTATTCTTGTGTCTATCATATCTCATTGTGGAAGGTTGCATTTATAATTCATGCATCCAACCAACTCTTTATTTTAGCAAATATAGTTTGATCTTATCTTTATTCCAATCCTAACAACTAATATCTCCATCTCCACAAAATATGGAGAGAGATATATTATTGAGTCAAATCTTATCTTACTTATTTTAGGAAGATTTACTACCAAATATTCTCCTTGTTTTTTGGTAAAAAGAATCACAATGATTTTATTCTCCTACTTTATTCAAAGGATGTTTTTCCTCAAAAGATGATTGTGACCAAATCCCTTACCCGGATTTTCCATTTGACTTTGTTGTTTTTTATTGTGGAACTTTTGACTCTTGTCTGATATGTTTTTTTCCTTATATTGCAATGCAAAGTAAAAGTTAGATTTCTCTTCATTGATAAAACTTGTAGCAAATAAAAATGAGGTTTTTCTTAAGCATATTTCTATTAACAAATATCTGTCTCAAATTTTTGTTTGACCTTTTTTATTTTTTTATGGAACTTTTAGTGCTCATCTCGATACACTTTTCTTGATCGCGACTCAATAAAAGTTAGATCTTTCTTCATTGGTAAATCCTGTAGCAAATCGGAATGAGGTTTTTATTAAAAAGTTTCTATGAACAAAAATTACTCTCATATTTACCATTTGAATTTTTGTTTCTGTTTATGGAACTTTTAGTGCTCATCTAATACACTTTTCCTCGGATTGTAGCTCACTGAAAGTTAGATTTCTCTTCATTGGTAAAACCTGTAGAAAATATGAATGAGGTTTATGTTAAAAACATTGCTATGAAAAAAACCTCTCTCATATTTTCCATTGGATTCTCTGATTTTTCAAAATTTCTCAAAATATGTCATTCCGTTGATGCAGGTTCCAGAGCTAATGTTGTCATTCCTTTTATGCAAGTTCGGAACTAAAGTTGTCATTCCTTTTATGTAATTTTCAGAACTAAGGCTGTCATTCTTTTATGAAAGTTCCAGAATTAAATCTGCAAGTTCTAAAACTAAATGTACTTTGTCCATGAATTACAAGTTCCAGTATTAACTCTCATTCTATACCTTGCAAATTTGTCCATTGTTTTAATTTCTTTAATATATAAATATACGAATTGCAAGTTCGAACTAAATTTTATTCTATTGATGTAAGTTTTGGAATGAAATATGTAATTTCTAGAACTAAATCTATGAGCTCCATAACTAAACCTACAAGTTCCATAACTAAATCTGAAAGTTCTGAAACTAAATCTACGAGTTCCAAAGCTAACTTAAATAAACTAAAACTTTTCCATGCAATCTCGGATTGAGGTTATTATTTTTTTGAAATTACATAATGTTTTGAGAGGAATCTAAATATGAAATTGTATTTGAGTTTAGATATACCATCCATGATCAATTCCACTTTACCCAATACTAGCATTATCTTTCCTTTATGACCTACATACACAAGACTTTGCATCTTTTCCCAAATAATCAATAGGAGTAGTCAAAAAAATAGATAACAAAATATTTTTAAAGAATTAACAAGATATATATCATATATTCTATCTTAAGAAAACTATAAGATCCTAGCTTACATTTAAATATACTTTTAAAGGTAATTTGGAAGGTAGAAATAATGGTAATTTATGGCCAATTTATGGCCTCATCAAGAAGGTAGAGCTCAATCGAAGAAAGATCATAGCAGCATTTGGAGAAAAGCAGCAAGATACCTCTGTGTACAAATTCTATCATGTTGTCTCCATTTGAATGGATGGCTTGTAACTTACATTTTTAAGAATTTCAATCTCCCGAAAATGTGTTGTAAAATGGTCGATTTGTATCAAGTTTTCAAATTTATGTATATGAAAAATGGGAATAGTATAATTGTATTGTTACTTTGAAAATCCCTCTAACTTGTAAACTAAACTAAGATATTTTTGAATGATAAATCCGCATTTTATATTTCTTGGTTCTTATGAAGGAAACTACAAAATTTTGCATTGTTTAGATGAATTAGAAAACTTGAATTGGGCTTGAACTGAAAATGAATTTCTTTCAATCTAAGTTGTTTCATTGCATCCAAAGTATGATATGTTTCATTTTTAAAATATTGAGAATCTTGTTTAAACACACTTGTTATTTGAAATGGTTGTCATTTATTTATTATAATAAGAAAGGAAATATTTCTTGTTCTATTGAAAGGAAGGCATTTGAAAATATTAAAATTTATAGTTACATTCCTTACAATATTAGAGAAAAGAAGGTAGTTGATTAAAATTATAAAAATGGGAAAAAAATCTCCTCCTTACTAAAGTTTAATGAAATTTTTATCAGATTTCACCTTTAAATGAATATGTATAAAGTTTTAAATTCTTCATCTTTTGTTATACTTTGTCGTATAAATCATTTGATCCATTTTCATAAGAATATGTGTGTGTGTGTGTGTGTGTGTGTGTGTGTGTCTATATATACATATATATGTATATACATATATATGTATACACACACACACACACACACACACACATATATATATATATATATATATGTGTCTATATATATGTGTGTGTGTGTGTGTGTGTGTGTGTGTGTGTGTGTGATATATATATATATATATATATATATAGATATATATATATATATATATATATATCTATATATAAATATATATATATATACATATATGTATATATATATATATATATATATATATATATATATGTGTGTGTGTGTGTGTGTGTGTGTGTGTGTGTGTGTGTGTATATATATATACATTTATTTTATAAGTGTATATATATTAAATATAATACAATTATAAAATTATTGATATTGGACAAAAGAAATCACATATGTCAATGTTATTATTAACATTAAAATATATACAAATGTATATATATACAAATATCTATATATACATATATATATACATATATACATATACATATATATATACATATATACATATACATACATACATACATACATATATATATATACATATACATACATATATACATACATATATACACACACACACATATATATATATATATATATATATATATATATACATATATATATATATATATATATACATATATATATATATACACACATATATATATATATATACATATATATATATATACACACACACACACACACACACACACACACATATATATATATATATATATATATATATATACATATATACATATATATATATACATATATATGTATATATGTACATATATGAGTATTATTAATATTATTATTAATATAAACAAATAAAAATTAAAATAAATAAAAATCAAAACTTGTATTGAGCATGGCTTAGCCGTGTAGTTGTACATGGTTGTGGATTTGTTTAATAAAGTGGGTAACAGGGGGCAAGTTGGCGACCCCACCTTCGCCCCCACACCCCCCAACCAGTATATTAGAACATTACCTTTTAGACATAACACATCGGTGAGTTGATATATATGCGGCAGTAACAAACTTTCAATTCGGCCTTTGTGAAAAAAAAAAACACACTTCGGTGTGTGAAAATTTTCAACCACGGCTAATATATAAGGAAGTATATACATGTGTGTGTGTGTGTGTGTGTGTGTGTGTGTGTATCCAAATATTGGTGTTTATCACTATTCAAACCAGATTTAAAAAAGGGGAAAAAGTGCTCATACCCAAATAGGGAAAATACAAATAAAATATATTATTGCAAATTTAAAAAAACCCTAGAAGAGAGAGTCACAAATAGAACAAACAATGAAATGAGTATCCATCCATGAGATTTGATGGATTTCCATGGCCTCCCTTCCTCGTCTCCTTCCAAACCTATTAAACAAAAATGAGAAAATAAGCAAAAAGAATGAATAGGAACACTCCATAAAGATTATTAGGTTAGTTTGAAATCCGTAAGACCCTAGGGCCCATATTAAATCCATTTAAGGGTTTTGATTCATCCCTACAAAATTTAGGTGAGAATTAGGTGAGAATATGTTTTAAATGAATTGCATGTATATATTGTGAATGGGTCTCTGAAGGGTGTGTTAGAGAGAAAGATTAAAATGTAACCTTGGGGTGTTAGTTTAGTGATTTTCTTTAAGACCTTGACTTTTTAATTCTTTTAAATTAAATTGTATACCAAGATAACTAAACAATGTGTATTATAGAGACCTAATTTATTTGATCTTAATTTTATGGGAGGGTAAGTTTAGACTTAGCCCTAGAATAATAAATTAATAAATGACATTAGAACTATATTACTAAATTAAATAAAGATTGTAACAAGGGGATTTTAAGCCTGAACTATGGAATTAAATAATATTAATTAATTTTTAATTAAAATGAATAAATTATTAACTAAGAAAATATTTAATTCTAGTTGAAGGTTACCCCATTGCAACCGGTTTTAACAAAACCAATTATTTCATAAATTCTCCTAAGTGATCTTGGGGATTGTCTTGGGTTTTGTGCGGGAAAATAGTGGGCGTTACACTTGGTATCAAAGTCATGGGTTCAACACTTGGACCCTTGGGCACAATTGAAAAACTAAAATAGTTAACCTAGTATAACCTACAACTAGATCACACAATTTTGCATGATATTTTAAAACATATAAAACCTAGAAAACTGAAACAAAACCTAGAATGGTAAACTAACTTCCTTCTTGATTTTTGCGGGGCGTGAATCTAACAAGGGGATTTTCTATGTGGAGTTAGATATATACCATCTAGAGCACGTAGTGGCTGCTTTATACTACCGAGATACTACAAACATTGCAATATGTCAACACAACTATACGACATGGGATAGTTGGGGCAAGACCTAGACAGTGTGATAGGGAGCCATCACATGAGGCTCAACACACTCTGAGGCACATTGATGAGCATAGGGAAGAGAACTACCATGTGGATTCAAATAGAGAAGATTCACCTAAGAGGGGACATGGAGATAGGGTTTCAGGATACAAAGATAGATCAAGGATCCTTAGGCCAAGGGATAGGAATGTCAAGAGACCTACGAGTCGGCAGTCATCATCAGCTACAATTATTCCTACTATACAAAAGTTTTTCAGAGGAGGCTTGGTTAGTGAGCTTGATCAGATGCTTCAAGATTATCCCATATACTAGCAACAAAAAGGATCACATTGTGATTCATATTCGAGGGATGGAGAAGGTGTCTAGTGGAGGAATGGGGAGTAGAAGCTCCAAATAGAATCTTAGACACTCACTTGGGAGATCTTCGAGGAGAAATTCAGGAGTAGATACATATCTAGGAGGTTTATTCGAGAAAATAGCTGAATTCCATGACTGCATCAGAATCAATGACAGGTTATGGAGTATGAGATTCATTTTTGGATTTGCTTCATTATGTCAACTACAACAAGGATGAGCAGTTAGGATTAACAAGTTCATTAGGGGCTTAAACTTGGATTTAGGAGGAGCAAGTATGCATTCATTGTCTACAAACCTTAACTAAGGTCATTGAAAAGGCCTACATTGCAGAGGAGACTAGGGGGAAGATGCAACAACCTAGAGATAAAGTGAGGAATCATATTCTATATATGTAGGATAGTAGGTTGAGGGGGTAAGCTCATCCTCCTCATGGTGGACATGGTTCTACACAAGTATTAATTTAGGCCACCACAAAAACCACCTCACCAAAGAACACTAGGAAACTCAACCAAAATTTATAACTCCACGAGATTTGATAATCGGAGGGGACTCGGTATGGGGCCTCCACTTATAGAACACGAGAGAACCTAGAGCTCGATTAGCTAGAGCTCATTAAAAGCGACCACAATAGTCCCTAGAATAATCATCGGGATACATGCCTCATACCACTAGAGTACTGCTGGAGCTACATATCATTGGAGGGGACTAGGTAGTTATTATGGATGCGGTGTTCTTGGACGTCATTGGAAAGAGCACCCTCGGAACCCTAATAACAAGGGTAAGGTACTGATTTCATAGCCTATAGTTGGAAGTATGGGACATAACCATCGAACTATACAAATGGTCAAGAACCACTAGGCGAGCACCAAAGCACATGACAATTGAGATTACGGTAGCATTAAAGGTATCACTACCCCTATTCTATTTGATTATGGCGCATTTGATTCTTTTATTGCACCATTTTTAGTAGAGTGATGTAGGTTGGTGGTAGTTAGGCGAGCCTTAGTTGGTATGTTAAGATGGCTTATGGAGCTAAGATCTTAGTAGACTCCTTAGTTAAGGAATGCGTAGTGGACCTAGGATTCTTCACAACTACCTTGGATGTTCATATCCTTATTTTTGTTCTTATGGATTCATCTTGGGCATGGATTGGTTATATACACACAGAGCCTTAAATTTCTTTTACAATAAGGTTATATATTTTACATATGACTTGGGAGTTGAGTTGGTGATAGCTAGAGTTATGAGACCCATATCTATTTGTAGTATTTACATTATGCGGCTTAAGCATTGTGCATGGTGTGGGTGTCATTGTATGTTATTATAATTAGTTATATGTTAGATGATGGGGTTAGTGGACCTTCACTTGATGATCACCCCATTTTGTAGGATTTTTCTGATGTTTTTCCCAATGAGCTTCTATGGTTTCCTCCCCCACTCTAGATAGACTTTCACATTGATTTGGTTCTGGACTGGAGCCTATAGCATGCGCACCATATAGGATGAACACCCTTGAGCTATAAATGCTCAAGTTGCAGCTAGATGGCCTTCTTGAGAAAGTCCTAATCCATATTAGTGTATCTCCTTGGGGTGCACTAGTGATTGTTGTGAAGAATAAAGAAAGATCCTTGCAATTGTGCATGGACTACGAGATAGCTAAACAAAGTAACAATCAAGAATCATTACCCCCTTCCTTGCATCAATGATTTATTTGATCATATGAAGGGGCTATGGGGATTTCTAATATAGATCTTAATTTTGGTTACCATTAGCTGAGGATTGCAAAGGTAGATGTCCATAAGTCAACTTTCTATATGAGATATGGTCACTATGAGTTCACAGTAGTGTCATTCGGTCTAATGAATTCCCCTGTAGTGTTCATGAGTTTGATGAATGGGGTGTTCAGGACTTTTGTAGACCACTTTGTACTCATGTTCCTTGATGAAATTTTATTTACTCACGTACATGTGAGGAACAAGACGAACACCTTCGCTAGGTTACGTAGTGTCTTCGTGAGCAACATCTTTACGGGAACTTGGAGAAGTGTGAATTCTTCAAGTCAGAGGTGTAGTATTTCAGCCACATTATTTCTAGGGAAGGTATCACACTCAATCCTTCCAAGATTAGAGCTATTATGTATTGTCCAATGCCTACTAGTGTGATCGCGGTGCACGTTTCATGGGATTCACGGGTTACTATAGAAATTTTGTTCAAGACTTCTCTCATATTGCGCATCCCATCACTTCCCTTCGGTGGAAAGGAAAGAAGTTCACTTGGTCGATCAATGTGAGAAGAACTTCAGTTCATCAAGGAATGTCTTACGATAACCATAGCCATTCTAGCGATCTTTAGATCTACAGGGGATATTTCTTCGTTTGCATGGATGCTTATTTTGTAGGATTAGGAGGTTTTTAATGTAGGAGAGTCATGTGATAGCCTTTGAGTCTCACAAAATCAAGGATTATGAGCTCAATTATCATATTCATGAACTTGAGCTTGTAGTAGTGGTGTATGCTTTGGTTCATGGAGATATTTCCTCTTCGGAAGGAGGCTCATTCTTAGGACTGATCACTTAAGTCTTCATCACCTCTTCACATAGCCCAATTTAAACGCTTGTCGGTGGTACTAGATGGATTTTCTTTGTGAGTACAACATGGAGATAGAGAATGTGAAGGGCAAGGAATCGGGATAATTTTGTTTCATATTCCTTGAGTCATTGGAGACATCCGGTTATGGCTACAACAATTGGTATAAACTTGAGGAACTAGATTTTGTAGTATTTTCCACATGAAAGCTTCTACCTTTCAGTTAGAGAAGAGATGGAGTCTCGAGACCACTTGAGGGTAAGGTTGATGGATTTTCATTATAGGTAGGTGGTCTTATTTAGCAAAGAGGTCACATATATGTTCCCAGAGATAGATGATTGAGGAAGGATATCCTTGTTGAGGCACATCGTGCATGATATTCTCGTCCATTCATAGGTGAAGAAGATGCACACCACTTTGAGATAGTTGTACCATTAAAGAGGGATATATAGAGATGTGGATTGTCTTGTGTCTCATTTTTTAGAGTTCCAGAAGGTGAAGGTCGAGCATCAACATCCAACTAACCTTCTCTATCGTCATGCCATACCGAGTGGATCTCGGGACACCATTTCTATGGATTTCATATTAGGGATACCTATGTCAAGATAACAACACCACACTATTATGGTTACAGTGGATAGATTGGCGAAAGTGGATTATTTTTCTCCCGTGAAGACCACCTATACAACTAGTGCATTGCATTATTTGGAGGAGATTGTTATACTACACGGGATTGCGTAGAAGATCATTTGTGACTGCGATCCCTTTTACACCTCTCACTTTTGGACCACCATGCATTATGCTCTCGAGATGAAGATCAACTTCAGTAGAACATATCACCCTGAGACAGATGGACAAATAGAGTGGATGAATCATATCTTAGAGGACATGCTTCGGATGTACATTATGGACCATCAGTCGAGGTGGGAGTAGTTTTACTTAGTGGTGTTTCCTACAACAAAAATTTTTAGAGTTTAATTGGTATGGATCCATTTCGAGTAGGCTGTATGGCGGTGACTCTAGGACACCACTAAGTTGGGACAGTTTAGAGGACGGAGTATTCTCTTGGGCTGGCTTTATTATAGGATATGGAGTAACAGGTTATCATGATTACATAGAGATTACGGGAGGATTAGGATAGGAAAAATTAATATGTAGATCAACGAGAGGAAAAATCATAGTTTTGAGGTGGGCACGAAGTTGTTTCTTCATGTTAGGCCACATAAGATCCCTATCTGTTATGGAAAACGATCTAAACTTACTCGTTGGTTTGTGGGTCCCTTTGAGATATTAGAGCTTATCAGTCCTTTGGCCTATCGTCTAGCATTGTCACCCAGTTTTTTCGCATCCACGATGTATTTCATTTTTCTGTGATTAAGAGGTACATTCCATATCATTCTCATGTATTGGATTGAACCGCATTGCAAGTGTAGTATCAAGCCGAGGCCATGGTCAAGTTCATTTGTATTTTAGATTGCAGAACCCTTGGCCTTCAAGAGAAGAGATATTGATCGGGTTCGTGTCTAGTGGGATCGATACCATGAAAGAAAACGTATGTGGGAGGACACCACGCCCTTGAGAGCACGGTTCCCACAGTAGTGACTTCAAGGAGGAAGTCAATTCTAAGGGGAGGGGGGTGTAGTACCCACTCATATTCAACATTGATATTAGTTCTATTTTTCTTATTTTGGATTGGGGCCATAGAAATTATTATTATATTAATTTTTAGACATTGATAGATGGACATTTTTATATTTGATTATCTTATTTGATAGACAATATGGATGATTTAGATTTATGACATGATGTGATTTACGAATGGATTATATACATGAATTGATAAATTAGTATTTGATTATATTTAGCTACTACTATATTGACACATTGGATTTGATATATAGATGTTGCTAGATGATTTAGTTGGTTTTGTGATCTTATTACTAATTGATAAATTGATAAAATCGAAATATTTAGAATTGTGAACAATTGGTGAATTACTTAATTTTAGCGATGGTTTAGTTATGATATTTGATTATGTGAATTGATATGTATATGTGTGGATTTTATTATCTCAATGTCGTTAATATGGACACGAACCCATAAAGGTATTGTTTTTATTTTTACATTCATTTGTAACACAACAAAGAAAAGGGGATAGGAGACCAATAGTGAAGGAATTTGGGGTATTGGCAACAGTCACCTTGGAAACTAGTGTAAATGTATGATGTTATTAAATTGTTATATTTTTAGGATTTTCCCATTGGGGGTGGCTTCAAATGTTACCTTGGGAAATTGTGATTTTCCATTTTTGCTTTATTTATTTGTGAGCAATTGTATTTTTGTTAATATTGTGAGTCACTTTTATTATTGTTGTGAAATACTCCATTTAAGTTAAATAGACTTGATTAATTAGTATAATTTGAGATGTTACCAAAAGGGGATATTTAATGTGACTAGGTGGTTCTTGGTTTGTGTTGGATTTTAAAGGATTTTATTGATTTTGAGTGGTGTATACTAAACCTTGCATGTACATTTCAATTTTTACTTTCAAGCCAATTTTGTAGGCTTGTGGGACATGTCAAGCTTGTCCCACACGTCCTAAATTCACCCACCCACTATGCCTATGATGTGAGGGGCTTGTTTCGGCCTTTTTGTGTGTTTTAATGGAGACAATGATAAATTAATTTCAATTTTCTTACAAGATTCTTTAATTATGTCCTTTAGGGGTGTGGGTTTGGGTTTGAGTGTGTAAGAGGGTTGTCATTCCCTCAACCACAAATTTATTGTGCTTTGGGGTTGGGTTTGACCTTGTGATGTGGAATGGAGGAGAAATGATGTGGCATCCTACATGGAGCCACATCACCTCTCTCTCCTCTCTTTTCTATTTATTCTAATTTGTTTGAGGATTTGGGGGTTACTTGTTTTGTTTTGGAACTTTTTCTTTTTGGAAGGAGCTTACTTTTGAGAGTGTTGTTTGGAGCTTAGAGTTTGATTGTGCTTGTTTAGATTTGGAAAGTGTAATCCCAAATTCACCATGAGGTTAATTTGGATAACTCATTAGAAATGGACTTAGCCATTCAAATTCTGGGACGTGCGGGAGGCCATCAACAACACTTTGAGTCAAAGAGAAAGAAAAGTTAGGATGGCTTACAAGCCGCAATATAGAATATATGAGTTGTATCTCGAGTCAGGTTTCACGACAAGCTAGTGAGCAACGATGAAGGTTTGGAGAAGGATTTGCATTAATGGTCAACATGGATAAATGTACAGATTGTCACCTTGTTGACATGCGTCAACTTCTCCTATTTGTCACATGACAACACCCCTCTTCCTACCGTGTGACAACACCCTCTTCCTATCGCACGACAATGCCCTCTTCTTGTTGCACGACAACCCCATCTTCCTATTGTGTGGCAATTCCCTCTTACTTTCGCATGACAACACGCTCTTTTTGTCATGTGACAATGCCCTCTTCTTTTTGCTTTATAATAACCTCTCCCGATTGCTCAAAACATCGCTTCCTCTATCGTGTGTCAATTACATCTTCCTTACCTGTTAACTTTCCTTTGTTGTCAAGGAACAACATTTCTTCTTGTCTGTGATAAGTCTTTCATCGTCGGCAACAAATTTTCCCTTCTTGTCATGCATTAACTAGTGGTTTCCATTAGGCGACAACAAAGAGTTTCAGATATGGCTAGACATTAATGATATCATATAAGGTAGCTCAACAACCAGTTTAATGAAGCATGGTGCCCATGTCTTTTCTGATAGAAAAGTACCATTGGAAAGTGGACCAGTATGGTTGCCCATCCATTCGTATGTGTAATTAATGAGGGATTTTGGTAGGTGAGACAAATTTTAGGTAGGTGAGAGCTTTAAAAAAAGAGACATTCTAGGAGCAGGTGAAACTCTTGCAAATTTTTTTCCTCAACTCCATTTTGAGTTGCGAGCCTTCTCTTGGGCATAGCAATGTAATTATGCCTTTGTGCATCAAATGCAATGGTTTATGCATACTTTGAAGCAATAAAAATTGTGTTTTGTGGCATTTCTTCAACCCTAGCTCATTTTTATTGTATTTTCTTTCCTCTCTAGTATCATTGTTGTATTTTATGCATGTTCTTTCACTTGAATGTTTATAATATTGTGTTCCATGGAGTTTTGATGGCAGACTAGGATCTGGGTCTGTGTCACATTTGTCTGACCTCCCTCAGCCCACTTTTTCTGTTTCATCCTCCCTCAACAGAGTATCTCACCCCTTTTACTAGTGCTATCACCCCCTTAGTATAGGATTTCCCCTTTTCATGCACTTTCTCTCTCCTGTCTCCTTGGATGTGTTAGTGTAGGCTTAGTTAGGCGTTTTTCTTGCATTAGGAGTAGTTGTAGCATTAGGATTAGGTAGAGGAATTTAGCCTTCTCTGAGGGTTATCTCAAGTTTGCAAGTCCCACAACTTGAGGGATAACCCCATGTTAGCAAAATTACACCATTTCCCCAACAAATACGAGTGAATCGGTGGGTGTTGTAATTACGACATAACGTAAAGGCTTAAAGATTGATTTTGGATTGGATACTCTTGTAATGAAAAGGTTGGGTCTTCACCCATATTATTATTTCCTATTTTGTTGTGCATATGTTATGAATGAATGTTGTTGCATGTGTGATTTTGGGAAGTAGAATGGCCCTTAGGTTGTGTAGGAGAAAATGGAAATGGGGATATTTTGGAGGGAGGCATAAGAGTTTTTATTGGGAATTTTAGGAGGGAGTTGGGTTGGGGTGTCCCACCTTGTGATAAGTAAAAATTTGTGCTTATCTTGTTGTTTTATTATGGGAGGCATAAGAGTTGTTTTCTTGGAGGGAGGCATAAGAGTTTTGTGGGTTGTGATTGAGTTATTGGAGGTTTTAAGGTGGGCACCCAAACCCTTGGGAGGAATAAGTAGATCCCCATGTTCCTTTCTCTTTATTGGCTTGAGTATACACCTTTGTATTGGGAAACTTGTTTTTGTTGACGTGATTTTGTTGTTGTTCTTATTGTTTTGAATTTTTGGTTTGAATGTGAATGCGGAAGCCTTGTTAAGTTTCCAAGTGTTGTCTAATACCCCTCATTTTTTCTTTGTTTGGGATTGGGGGTGAATGTGGAAGAAATATTCTATTCCTTGTTGGATTAGTGGTTGGGTGGAGAGTGTTGCCTACTCCCCTATTTTGATTGTTGTGTTTGGAACTTGGGAAGAAGGTGGAGCTCAGTTGAATAATGATCTTAATATCATTTTGAGAAAATAGGAAAGATCCCTCTTTGTAAAAATTATACCATGTTGTCTCCCATTTGAATGGAGGGATTGTAACTTGTATTTTTAAGAACTTCAATCTCTTGAAAATGTGTTGCAAATGGTCAATTTGTATCAAGTTTTCAAGTGTATGTATATGGAAAATGGGAAAAGGAAAATTGTAATTTTACTTTACAAATCCTCAAACTTGTACACTCTACTAAGAGTGTTTTGAATCATAAATTTTCATTTTAAATGTGTTAGCTCTTGTGAAGGAAACTACCAAATTTTGCATTGTTTAGATGAAGTAGAAAACTTGAAATGGACTTGAAATGGAAATGAATTTATTTTAATCTAATTTTTTTCATTGCCTACAAAGGGTGATATGTTTCATTTTTAAAATATTGAGAATCTTCTTGAAATGCACTTGTTGTTTTAAATGTTTGTCATTTATTTATTGTAAAATGAAAGTGAAATAGATCTTGTTCTATGTAAACGAAGGCATTTAAAAATATTAAAATTTATAGTTACATTCCTTATCATATTAGAGAAGAGAAAGTAGTTGATTAAAATTCTTAAAATGGGGAAAAATATCCGTCGTACTAGTTATAGTAAGTTGAATCGAATATTTATTAGCTTCCTCAATTTCACCATTAAATGAATAGGTAGAGAGTTTCAAATTATTCGTCTTGTGTTCTACTTTGTCTTATAAATAATTTGATCCCTTTTAATAAGCAAAACAAAATATATATATCCATATACCACATTATAATTATATTTAATTATATACATTTATTTAATAAGTGTATATATATTAAATCTAATACAATTATAAAATTATTGATATTGGACAAAAGAAATCACATTTGTCAATGTTACACACACACACATACATATCTATAATAATAATAATAATAATAAAAATAATACAAACAAATAAAAATAAAATAAATTAAAATAAAAATTATATTGAACATGGCTTACTCGTGCATTTGTAGATGGTTGGGGGTTTGTTTAATTAAGTGTGGAATGGGAGGGAGGTCGCCGACCCCCACCCCATAGTAATATGAGGTGGGGGGTGGGGTTGGCGAACCCTCCTCCCCCCGTTCAATATATTAAAACATTAGCTTTTAAACATAACACAATGGCGGCCGTTAATATATATGTGGGCTATAGAAAACTTTAAATTCGACCTTTTAAAAAAAAATAATACAAAGTGCGGTCTATGTAAATTTTTAGCCACGATTGATATATAAGGAAGGGTGTGTGTGTGTGTGTGTGTGTGTGTGTGTGTGTGTGTGTGTGTGTTTATCACTATTCAAACTAGATTTTAAAAATGGGAAAATACAAATAAAGTATATTATTGCAAATAAAAAAAAGAACAAACCCTAGAAGAGGGTCACAAATAGAACAAGAAATAAAATGACTAACCATCCTTGAGTTGAATGGATTTCTATGGCTTCCCTTCCTCCTCTCCTCTCAAACTTGCAAAACAAAAAAGAGAAAATAAGCCAAAAGAATGAATAAGAACTCTCCATAAAGATGATTATGGTTAGTTTGAAATCCCTAACATCCTAGGAACCATATTAAATCCATCTAAGGGTTGTGATTCAACGCTACAAAATTTAGGTGAGAAATAGGTCAGAATATGTTTTAAATGAAATGCATGTATAAGTTGTGAATGGGGTCTCTCGAGGGTGTGTTAGAGAGAAAGTTTCAAATGTAACCTTGGGGTGTTAGTTTAGTAATTTTCTTTAAGACCTTGACTTTTTAATTCTTTTAAATTAAATTGTATACCAAGATAACTAAACAATGTGTATTATAAACACCTAATGTATTTGATCCCAATTTTATGGGAGGGTAAGTTTAGACTTAGCTCTAGAATAATAATTAATAAATGACATTAGAACTATATTACTAAATTAAATAAGGACTGTATAAAGGGGATTTTAAGCCCTAATAGTGGAATTAAATAATATTCATTAATTGTTAATTAAAACAAACAAATTATTAAAAAGAAAATATTTAATTCTAGTTGAAGGTTAACCTGTTCTGACTAGTTTTAACGGAAAAAAACTATTCCGTAAAGTTTCTTAACTAATATTTAGGTTTGTCTTGGGTTTTGTAGGGGAAAATAATGTGTTTTCCACACTTCCTATTTCAAAACATTATTACATGATTGAATATTGTTACAATGTTACCAATTGACCATCTATTGCAACTTTCTTTCATCTAAAAACTAAGTATCAAGGCCCGTACATTTTAATGCACAATTTATTCATCACACAGATTGAAAATGTTATGAGAAATAACTCTAAATGATTAGTATATTATTTCATTCAAAATATATTCACACATAGAACTATAAAATTATTACAATGTCGACAAAAAATTCGTTCACACATACCACCTTCACTTCATCTCCATCCTTCGCCACATGTGGGCTCAAAATATTTATTTAATTTTTTCTGTAATAACATCACCATACCCCAAACGAAAATGTCAAACATCTACTTTTTGCTAAAAATGTCTCCTAAGACAACATAATATTTCACAATCCCTAAGAAAATCAGGTTTTCAACTATTTTTGTGGTCAAATTCAACAAATACAATGGCCCTCCCACGAATCGAAATACCCCCACTCATGTTCCCATACCACCAATCTCTGTAGCCAACCATAGACAAATTCCTTTAAAAATGGTCCGGGCCCTTACAATCCATAAGTCTCCGTGTCTTGTTTTACCTAAGGCATCTCGCAGATATATGTTCTTCTCAACAACTTGGCCTAACATTCACCCCACTATCAAGAGTCCTCTTGCTACAAAACCTGCGCATTTCACCTCCCTTCCCTTATGAGAATTACTCCACAATGTCCCTCTCCCGTCACCTCCTGAAAAGAAAGGAAGAGGCATCTTGTTTGATAAGTATTTAGTTCTCCTCTCTATAATATAAATTCATCCACTTCATCTACCCTCTACTCTTTACAACATATACTTTCATGATGTGAGTCCACATTCCCTTCTTGTTGTTGTTAAAATTTTCTAATACTTCACAAATGTTTACACTTACTTTAAATGGTTCTTTATTACCATTTCATTGTTTAACTATCTGCTCATGCATCACATTTTAAACTTTTCGTGCCAGCCATCGATCCTTTTGGCGTCCACATCGCATGATCCATTACGCGATAGCTAGTTATATTAAAGAAAAATAATATACATTGAATGGAATCACAATGTTTCAATTGTACTCAACTCATTTGGTGGCATGGATACTAAGTTACAATTCAAATCCTTCTAAGAGGGGTATGTTTTATCCTTTAATTTATTGTCTTCCTTAGACCAAAATCATATGGATATGCAACACATGTCTAATGTGTATTCATGATAATTTGATTATGAAGTTTATTAATTTAGAATATGTTTCCCTTTCATTTTTATTAAGGTATGTTTGTGAAATATATGAAAATTACATATTTATGATGAACAAATTTATTAAATACACTTTTCTTAAAGTTGTCACTATTAAATGAGAATTGTATGACCAACTTATTGTAAAATGTCCTAGGTGAAATATATATTTTATATTCATAACCATTTGATTATGCACATTAATAAATTAGAATATATTATCCTTTCATTTATATTAAGGGATGATTGTTATATATAATGAAATGATACTCTTGAGGTGCATATCCCAAAATTACTTTTCCTAGACAAGGTATTCAATTTTGGGAAGCTGTATATTTTTTGTATTTTCTTGGGTTATTATTATTTATGGAAGATCTATCCAAGTGGGATACACTTGTGTGGATATCTCTCAAGACTCCTTCCTTCACACTCTTTGGTGTTGATTTATTTCAATGAAATTTAGAATCTCTAAGAAACTGGATTTTGTGAGTAATCGTGGTCCATATTTTTATATAATATATGTGTTCTTAATTTTCCCACGGTCATCTTTTTTTATCTTAAAAAGGTTAAAATCTTAGATTCCTAAATATGGTTGAGATTGAGCAATATCAAACTTGTCCTCCATAATGCAATTTGTATCACGTATCTGGTAAAAGTGATTGGATACATTGTTAAGATTAACTCTAATTATATTACAGATGAATTTGTTACGCTTTTTAGAATCATCGACTTATCTACACCTTTATTTCATTTTATCACATTAATTTAATTGCTTTAGATACAATATTTTTGACACTAAGATGCATTACGTAGCACTAAATAGTCCCTCCTTACTAGTATAATCTTGAAGAAAGGAGAGGATCCAAATGAAACATAAATTATTTATACAAAAATGATAAATGTGTTAATATTAGTTCCTTTCTTGGTATTTTTCTCCCTTCTAAGAAAACTAGAAATGGTGGATTAGTTCCTCCTTACATGACGAGGTTGTTTAAAGGAACCCTTTATTTGGATGAGGAGGATTAGAAAGGTAAGGAAGATGGTTCTTAAAGGGAGAGGCCTTTGCATGATAGAAAAATCCCTTTTCCACATTATAAATTAGCCATGGACTATCTCAATTCCATATTGTAGAGAAAAGGACACAAATAAGAGGTAGAAATGTAGATATTCAAAGAGGAGAAAATGATGAATGATGGATCACAAAGGATTTTTCGGGATGTTATTTCCTATTTTAGGAAGAGCACCGAGTGGTAGCTTCACTCCATCATTAAGGGTGAGTTTATCCTACCTTGTTTTTCTTTCTTTAAAAGTAGTTTGAAAGTTAGAAAAACATCTAATTAAATACAACATATTTTTAGTGTCACTAATTAAAGACAACCAATCTTTTATGATTTCTATATAATAAAAGATTGTGTATAATTTTATTTTAAATTTATGCTTAAATCTAGATCTAGCAATTTGTGTGTGTAGCTGAAAATTCACGAAGTAGAGGAATCATGAAATGAAATAAATAACAAGATAAAATACAACAAAAATATCTAAGTTTATTTTAAAATACTTCTATCAAAATAGTAGGCTATAGGACTTGTGACCCATAAATTAATGAGTGAAACATAAGTGATGTTTACACTCTTCCCCTCACATAATACAACCCGTAAGGAAAAGATTTAATAGGATTCTTAGCTCCTAAAAAAAAGGAGATAAACATCTAGTTTATGAAAGTAGACAAGATTGTTGGCGTGCAAAATGAAATGAAAGTTGTTGGCTAAATTGAGCTCAACCCCAACATGAAAGTATGTCCAAGGAACCAAGCACATAGAGGTTCAATGTCACTACATTTGAGATCAAGTTTTGAACCACCATATCCAGCTCTAGTACTTCCCAACAGACACTCAGATCATAAATATTCTCACCAAGTCCCTTGGCAAAGAGAAATTTGAACTATTTCGGGGGTACATTTGTAAAAACAATGTATTAAGGGGGGAATGTTAGCAAAATAAAATAATACATTGTTCTAAGACTATCTAGATTTCTCTATTTTCTAGATACATCTATTCTAGATAGTTCCTAGTGCTTTTATGAAAATCCTAAAAGTTTCATCTAGTTGTATAAATACATGTGTATGTATTACTTTTAGGAAATGAATAAAGTTTCATTCCTCTCGAGACACTCCTAGTTCCATGAAGATTCATAACGTAAAAAACAAGGAGATAATTGAACTTCTTCTACTGCAGTTCATCCAGATATCAAGAATACGGATCCAAATAAGGGTGAAGGATGGATGTTCATGAACAAAAAACAAGGGGGAAAACCTTTATTGAACCTATTAAGATGAACCTTAGGTCTTAAAGGCTGAAGGACCATGGAAAAGAGGAATGCTTTTAGTGAGTGGTCAAGTGGCTTTGACCTTCCTACCTTGGGGAGCTTTCGTTTTCTTTTGTGATTTTTCTCATGCTTCTGGGATTGGGTTTTTTATTTGTTTCTTTTATGGTCTTGTTTTTCCACTCCACTTTGTTTTTCTTTAGAGCACTGGACACTTATCTTTTGGTTGTACAAGGCTTTTTATCCCTTAAAAGTCAACTATTTACGTAATCTCTAAAATTAAACATAGATACATGACATATTTACGGCATATTTTAGCCTATAATTATGCTCCAAATGGATTAATAAAGTCCAAAATATGCCACATAGGTCCCAAATAGGCTCCAAATAAGGATTTTCGCATGAAGGGGTGTCGCCTAAAGGGGTTTCGGTGAAACCCCTTTTAGCGAATGCTCCTAATACACACCTCCATGCTTGTCTGCATCACCCAAACACCACCAACTAAAAGTTTAATTTTAGAGTATATTTTCTAATCATTATAACTTTACAACATTTTTTTGATATTGTTTTTCATTTTATTTTTTATCGAGTGTATCTAATATTTAATTTGAGTTTATAGTTTTTAATGGATTTATTTTTTAAGCATACTTTTTTATTTGTTAGTAATTTATTTTTAGAGTATAGCTTCTAATCATTAGAATTTTACAACAATAGCGATTTTCATATTATTTTTTATTTACATTTGTTTGTTTTTAATTAAAAAATATGTTATTTTTAAATTTACTAAAAAATTCTATAAATAATAAGAAATAAAAATATATTTTATTATATATATATTTATAAATCTACTTAAATTTAGAAAATTGACATTATAAAAATCTAGTAATTGTATAATAGATTTAAATTGTTTTAATATTAGAAAAGCAATTTCAAAGTTAGAAAAGCATCTAACTAAATACAACATATGTTTAATGTCGATAATTAAATACAACCTAATCTATATAATAAGAGTATATGTGTGTGTGTGTGTGTGTGTGTGTTTGTGTGTGTGTAAAATTGACGAAATGGAGGAATCATGACAAATAAATAGAATAACAAGTTAAAACATAACGAGATAGATCTAAATTTATTTAGAAATACTTCCATTAAAATAGTAAGGCTATATGACTTGTAACCCATAAATTAATGATTGAAACATAAGTGATATTTACACTTTTCCCCTCACTAGAATGAAAAAGATTTAATATGCTTTGAAGATTGATGGATAATATTCTAACAATATATTTGGCAATTCCTATAGATAGATATATATATATATATATATATATATATATATATATATATATATATATATATATATATATATATATATATATATATATTTTTGTTTCAAATACTAAATGTATTCATTAAAGTTTATAAGCGTCTTGTGCACGAAATTAACCTGTATTTTAGAATATATGATTCACATTATTGATCACCATTTTTTCCGTGTGCAAAGCGATTTTTCTCAAAATCTTAAATTAATTAAAATTAATTATAGGTAACTCAAAAGTACCGTTATAAAGGTTTCCTTCAATCACAATATCGAATAAAAAACATAAATGGAAATAATGTACGCAAACTCAGGCATGTTGCATGGGGCGGAATATCTCCTAAGACGGTCAATTTCCACGTCCGATTTGTAACATATTTTAACACTTTACGCCACTTTCCACGTCAATTTCAATAATTTCCACGTCAATTTCATATCTCCTAAAATCGAGGTGGCCTTAAAGTCATACCGATTATGTACGAACAAGAACTAGTCACCTCCTCTAAATGTTCCGTTACTAATACCACACATATGGATTACAAAGTCATTAGAATACAAGTCAAACCTTTATACATTGCTTTTTCCCGAATCAATTTTCCAAGCCATTAAAATCCAATACGGAAGGAGAATGCTGCGTTGGATGTAACATGTGGATGGGATAGATTCAGATTCTACTTCCTCAGAATTCATCCACTATATATATGTACTTCTGCTCTTTATCCTTGAAACTCCATCCGTCTCTTATCAAACCAAATTCTATTCCTTAAAATAAAAATAACAGATTTATATATTTCCATACCTCTTACAATCTATTAAGATGGTTGCATTTTCATTGCACGCAGCAGACAGCATCGATTCACAAAATACTACTCACAAATTCTAAGTCATCACTGAAACCTTCATGCCCAAACAATGGAAGCCAACCTCAGCTGAGGGATGAATGGAGAGATATACACGGTGCACACAATTGGAGTGGTTTAATCCATCCCATCAATCCCACTCTCAAAGCTGAAGCACTTCGCTATGGTTATTTTGCACAACTGTGTTATAATTCATTCTACGGTGAAACTTGTTCGAAACATTACGGCACATTTAAGTATAGAAAATCAGAAATGTTCCAAAAGATGGGCATGTCTAATTGTGGTTAACAAGTCACTAAATATATATATGCTAATACTCATGTGTTGGGCTCGCTCTTCTGTGAGGAGTCAAAAGACAAAGCTGTTTGGCTAAATTGGCTTCCTTGGACATACTTTCATGTTGGGGTTGAGCTCACTTTAGCAAACAACTCTCCTTTCTTTCTGCACGCCAACAATCTCGCCTACTCTCATAACCTAGATGTTTATCTCCATTTCTTAGAAGGTGGTAAGAAGCCTATTAAATCTTTTTCATTCTAGTGAGGGGAAAAGTGTAAATATCACCTATGTTTCAATCATTAATTTATGGGTTACAAGTCATATACCATACTATTTCAATGGAAGTATTTTTAAATAACTTTAGATCTATCTCGTTATGTTTTAACTTGTTATTCTATTTATTTACCATGATTCCTCCATTTCGTCAATTTTACATACACAAATTACACATATACTTTATTTGATATATATATATATATAAACTCTTATTATATAGATTAGGTTGTATTTAATTATTGACATTAAAAATATGTTGTATTTAGGTAGATGCTTTTCTAACTTTCAAATTACTTTTCTAATATTAAAACAATTTAAATCTATTATACAATTACTAAGTTTTTATAATGTCATTTTTCTAAATTTAACTAGATTTATAACTATATATATGTGTGTGTGTGTGTGTGTGTGTGTGTGTGTGTATGTATGTATGTATGTTTTTTTATTTCTTATTATTTATAGAATTTTTTTGTAAATTTAAAATAACATATTTTTAATTAAAAACAAACAAATGTAAATAAAAAATATTATGAAAATCGATATTGTTGTAAAATTATAATGATTAGAAGCTATACTCTAAAAATAAATTACTAACAAATTAAAAATTATGCTTCAAAATAAATCCATTAAAAACTATACACTCAAATTAAATATTAGTTACACTCGATAAATATAAAATGAAAAATAATATCAAAAAAATGTTGTAAAGTTATAATGATTAGAAAATATACTCTAAAATTAAAATTTTACTTGGTGGTGTTTGGGTGATGCGAGACAAGCATGGAGGTGTGTATTAGGAGCAATATCTAGAAGGGGTTTCGCCCAAACCCCTTTGGGTAACACCCCTTCATGCGAAAACCCTTATTTGGAGCCTATTTGGGACCTATGTGGCATATTTATGACTTTATTAATCCATTTGGAGCATAATTATAGGCTAAAATATGCCGTAAATATGTCATGTATCTATGTTTAATTTTTGAGATTAAGTAAATAGTTGATTTTTAAGGGATCAAAAACTTGTACAACCAAAAGATAAGTGTCTAGGCTCTAAAGAGAAACAAAGTGGAGTGGAAAAACAAGACCATAAAAGAAACAAATAAAAACCCCAATCCCGGAAGCATGAGAAAAATCACTAAAGAAAACGAAAGCTCCCAAGGTAGGAAGGTCAAAGCCACTTGACCACCCACTAAAAGTATTCCTCTTTCCCATGGTCCTTTAGCGTTTGAGACCTAATGTTCATCTTAAGAGGGTCAATAAAGGTTTTCCCCCTTTTTTTTTGTTCATGAACATCCATCCTTCACCTTATTTGGATCCGTATTCTCAATATCTTGATGAATTGGTAGAAGAAGTTAAATTATCTCCTTGTTTTTATGTTATGAATCTTCATGTAACTAGGAGTGTCAAAGAGGAATGAAATTTTATTCATTGCCTAAAAGCAATACATACACATGTATTTATACAAATAGATGAAAGCACTAGGAACCATCTAGAATAGATGTATCTAGAAAATAGAGAAACCTAGATAGTCTTATAACAATGTATTAGTTTATTTTGCTAACATTCCCCCGTTAGTACATTATTTTTACAAATGTACCCCTGAAATAGTTCAAATTTCTCTCTTCTAAGGGACTTGGTGAGAATATTTATGATTTGAGCGCTGTCGGGCGATCTTAGAGTTGGATATGATGGTTCAAAACTTGATCTCAAATGTAGTGACATTCAACCTCTATGTGCTTGGTTCCTTGGACATACCTTCATGTTGGGGTTTTGCTCAGTTTAGCTAACAACTCTCCTTTCTTTTACACGCCAACAATCTTGTCTACTTTCATAAACTAGATGTTTATCTTCTTTTTAGGAGCTAAGAATCCTATTAAATCTTTTCCTTACAGTTCTATTATGTGAGGGGAAGAGTGTAAACATCACTTATGTTTCAATCAAATTAATTTATGGGTCACAAGTCCTATAGCATACTATTTTGATGGAAGTATTTTAAAATAAATTTACATCTTTTTGTTGTATTTTATCTTGTTCTTTTGTTCATTTCATGATGCCTCTACTTCGTAAATTTTCAGCTACACACACAAATTGCTAGATCTGGATTTAAGCATAAATTTAAAAGAAAATTATACACAAACTTTTATTATATAGAAATCATAAAAGATTGGTTGTCTTTAATTAGTGACACTAAAAATATGTTGTATTTAATTAGATGTTTTTCTAACTTTCAAACTACTTTTCTAGATTTAAAAGAATTGAAATCTAATATACAATTATTAAATTTTTATATTGTCTTTTTTTTAAAATTTAGATAGATATATAGCTATGTTTTAAATTTAATTTAATAATATATATATTTTAATAATAAAACACTTTCTTATTTCTTATTATTTATAGAAAATTTTAAAATAACATATGTATTTTTAAACAAACAAAAGTAAAATAAAAACAATATGAAAAGCTATATTGTAAAATTCTAATAATTAAAAAGCTATACTCTAAAAATCAATTAATAACAAATCAAAAACTATACTTTAAAAATATAACCATTAAAAACTATACTCGAGAATTAAATATTAGCTATACTAGTTTAAATTAATTCAAGACAATATGAAAATATTATGCTTTAAAATTATAATAATTAAAAAACCATACTCTAAATATATAATTTTAGCTGGGTGGTGTTTGGGTGGTGGAGATAGGTGTGGAGGTGTGTATTAGGGGTGTTCATTCGAAGGGATTCGCCCCAAACCCGCTTTGGGTGAACACCCCTTCGTGCAAACACCCTTAGTGGGAGCCTATTTGGAACCTTTATGGCATGTTGTAGCCCTTAATCCATTTGGAGGATAATTATAGGCCGAAATATTCCGCATACATAATGTATCTAGGTTTAATCTATTAGTTGAATTACAAATATTTATACTAAATTGTTTCTTTTACCTATATTAAAAATATAATTATCATTTTTCAAAATATGTTTTACTTATTTATCTAAATTATTGCCAATGCATGGTATTTTATGAAAATTAGTTGTATGTCTTGTATAAACCTATAATTTAGCTCGAGCAATTTAAATGCTTAAATTGCACTAATTATACCATTTCCCACAAATTGACGACATATCGTCAATATCACATATTTTCTCTGCTATAATCATTAATTAACTACATTATGTTTTTTAATCAACTCTTCTATCCAACAATGATGCCATTTAATGGCATTTTGTTAATCAGACTCCCGTTATATCTAGATTAATTAAGTATTTCTAATTAATTAATAACCCTTTCTATTTAAATTAATTAATTATTCTTAATTAATTAATTTTCATTTATATTTAATCAATAAATTGTCATTTATTTGATTAAAATCATCTCATAACATAAATGATATTAAGTATTCCTCTAAAAATCTTATATCAGCTTGCACACCTATTAATTAATCACTTTGGTTAATTAATAAATCCCCTCAAACCCTATGAGTCACTAAAGGAAAAAATAAACTCTCCTAAGGCTTACTCAACCCTTTCTAAACCTCCCTTATCCACAACTAATCAAACCTCTCCATTTATCCCACATGAAGAGGGATGTAGAGATTCCTCTATCCATTGGGCTATATAAGGAGCCCTCCTCCTACCTTTCTATTTACACCTACACTCCTAAATGAGCATAGAGCATACACTATAGCCATTTTATCATATTTGAATCATTATTCCATTAGAAGAGCTAGCCTTCTCCATTTCTTGCATTCATCCACCCAAGTTTTTGAAGTCATATGGAGATATGTCAAGTGGTCTTGTAGCCATAATTTGACAAGACTCCATTCTTAGAAACCTTGGGATTTTAAGCACATAATCAACTATTTGATTGCTAGAGATCTACATAGGTTCAATCTCATCTCATTTAGCATTCAATAATAGATAGAGGGTAAGTGCACGAAGTTGGTGGACAATTCCATGGACATAAAAACACGAAATAAAGGAACCGCGATCGCGGTTCCTGAATTCTAGGTTCGGTAATTACCGAACCTAAAACCGCGATCATGGTTATAAACCGCGATCACGGAACTCTGAGACAAAATTTAACAGTCCCGCGACTCGTTATTTTCCTCATTTTTCATTTCGAACCGCGACTTTTCCTAAACGTTTTTCACTCGCGCTCTCAATACCATCTCAAAATTGCTCATCGACTTCTAGATAGTGATATATTCAACCATGCCGCCAAGAGGAGGTAAGTCCCGATTGTAATCATTTTTTTGCATTTTAGGTTTTTTTTTTGCAGTTTTTGCGCATGGGTTTTTTGAAATGTTTGTTTATGTATACAATTTTCTTGTTTTATCAGTTGGTCGGCAAGCTCGAAATCATGCAAACCGTCAAAAATTCCTCAAAACCCACGGAACATTCCTCAAAACCCTCCGAACATTCCTCAAAACCCTCCTCCAAACATAGATCCGCCTCCTGTGGCTCCTTCATCCCCACCGAGGCAAAAGTAGGAGCAAGATAATATCATTGGAAGAATCCAAGAAAATAAAATTTCTATTGAGAACCTAATTCAAAATATAAGATAAAATCATGCTACAAATCCATCCCGTGACCTTAGCCAATACATTGCAAACATTGATTGGCAAAGTCGAGTCTATAACCAACCAAATACATAGATGGAACACCTTTAGAAGTGACTGTAGGTGGTGGTATGCGGATAAACTATCCCATGCGGCCGTCAAAGACAAAAAAAATTGGAAAAGACCTCATTTGTGCATTATTTACCGACCCTAGAACCAATGCCCCCTGCAGTTACTTGCAAACGGTTCCCAATCCATTGGTGCCATGATGATAGAATCAAAAACAATTTTTGGGACCAATGGTGGATGGTTTTTGATTATCCACCATGCAACAACAATGAGGTTCCTCTTTATTTTTTGAAGAAATTATATTGTGAGTTCGTGCTCAATGAGGTCCCGAATTATTTTGACTTTTCTAAATTTTTTGGTCGAGGAGGTGGCTCTGCACAGAGCAGACCTGGTGCACGCGTAGGTCAGCCTAGGATCCCCCATGCCCCAAAACCCCACTACCTTCGATTACCTCTCCTACGGTGAAGGAGGTTGTGGAGATTGATACATTGCATGCATTGAGGAGCTCACTGACACTCTCACCCAACGATAGCACCCAGATTGCATCTAGTGATGTTGGTGGAGGTGCCAGTTCTAGTGCACCACACCACTATGGATCATGTGGTGCCGTATGCATGCATTGCGGGCGAGACATCATTTACTGGTTCACAGGATTTCTTTTCTATAGATGAGATCTTTGAGGAGTGTTTTTGGAACTGAGGAGCCACCGATATTGGTCTTTCACGGTGTAAATTTTAAATAAATCTAAATAATATATATACAATAGTTTAATTCACATGTTTGAGATTATATATATATATATATATATATATATATATATTTGATTGTACGTCATGTACATACATGTAAAAAACTAATTTTTTATTTTATTTTAAATAGCAAGAGCCGGTGAAGGAAACATTCGGTGTCGACATGCTAGCTACTGCGGCTGGGTGTGTTTCAAACGTAAGTTTCAAGTTGTACAAACTTACATTTTTAATAAATCATTTAATTGCACTAGATTATTATTATAATTTGTTTCACGTGTATGTTGTATGTATGTATTAATATTTTTCTCTTTTATACATAGGAGCCTAGCGGGTCATCATCTGCTTGGGGGCGAAATACTACAGTACGCCTCACATGAGTTTTACGCAGGTTAGTAAATCTCTTTACACTTTGTTTCTAATTACTGGAAGTTCACGCACGGATTGCATGCTTTGGACCTCTGTACATGAGTTTCACTTTCTTATACTCAACCTATATATTATTTAGTAGGAAATGCCAATTCATTTGATATAACTAGCCATGTATGTAATCATATATTGGTTTTACATGTCTTGAAAGTACCACCTAGGGTAAGATTATATGGTAGGGACGGGAATGAATGTATAATTTCCCTCCTTTGTATAGTTTTTTTACCTTCTTAAAATCTCAACATGTGGAATGAGTGCTTGTAAATGTTTCATGTACCTATATATAGATCTGGTGTTTCCTTGATGAACGTGAAAAGATATGTTTAGAGTGTAGGGACCTTTGAGTTCCTTTACTATTATGTTTTTAATAGGTTTCGATAGGAGTGCTAAGCTTTTAAGTAGATTTTAATATTGATTTGTACATGTTTTTTGTATAGCTTATGACTGCTAGAGAGACTCCTCCATATATGCAGACTGTGGAGGCTGCTGTAGATACTACCATAGCATCTGCAGATCCACTAACTAAGGTACACAATTTTTTAAATTTGTTAAATTTTAGAGACCTTCATTATTTTTTATTATTTACTTAAATCTACAATATCAAATTTTGTAGGTATATATGTGAAATATTTAATTTGAAAATTATATTTTTGTATGTAGCTTACCCCTCGTGAGTCTATTGTTGTCCCTGCGACGCATCAACAACAAATTGATAGGGATCATGACATTGCGGTAAGATTTCACATGCATTTTAACTAAATTGTACAAGTTTCTAAATTTTGAATGTATTTTAAAATTTTGGGTGTTAAAAACTTGTTGTTTATGAATGTGCAGGTTAGGTTGCAGGCATGCTTAGAGACACCTAGGACCACACGGATGAAATCCGTAGTGGCATCTCCCTCCACTACATCCCTAGGTCGTGGACGTGCTACTTCTAGCAGGGAGAAGAGAGGGAAGATGTTTCATGAGTAGATTTATAGTCCACCTAGATGTACATATGTGGTCATGAGTAGATTCACAGTCCATTGTACTATATATAGCCTTTTGCGACCGCATGTGGTCCCATATGTACATTATGACACGTGCTTAGTTCGAGATGTATACATACATTATGAACTTATGTACATATATATTTTCAGAGACGTGCGCGTCTGGAGCACACTTTGTTTGATTCTTATATATATATATATATATATATCATGTGTCTTTGGTTAAATCATATTTATTTTGGTTATTTTGGCGATTCCTCCATATATGGAACTCCTATGGATATCTCTGCTATGGTTTTGTTTCCGAGGCTATAAATTTGAACTATTTCGGTCTTTTAAATCTTGAGGTGGATTTAGTGTATTACTTCTAGTTATATATTTTCTAGTATCTTTCTGATTATTATTTGTGGTATATTTCACCATGGGCATTTTGAATTTTTATTTTTCAAACTAAAACAATATTGTTAGCTCTATTGCCAACTTAAGTATTAGTAACTAAAGCTTATATTTAATGGAATTCATCAATATCATCCTGTTGTATTTGGAAAAGTGTGCTTGAAACTCTGGTGTATTTGACTGTATCTTGATAATATTACAGGTATACCCAAAATTGGGTCTGCATTGTTTGTAACTTTTGTGTGTACATATGAGTTAATCCTTGAAGTAACTGTATTGATTTTCCAATCCTGTTCTTTTGTAACTCATAATAATCCTGAAATATTGTTAAATCTGAATGATATGTGGAGCTGTATCTTTATATTATTTTTATTTGCATCATAAGCTTGTACTGTTAGATGTGCATTACTGAAACATGCCATTATAGTTGCAATCTTCTTAGACTTCTGGATATGAAACTAATACCATGAAACTACATTCTTTCAATTGCTCTACAACCTAGAAGTTATTTTCAAATGTATTTGTACATTTGTTTTAGCTGATTGCTTCATGTATTTTGAGTTCCAAAACTGTGAAGACTGTAAGTACCTTCCAACATGGGCATTGTTGTATTTGCCTATGCATCATGGATATTGAACTTGGCAGTTGAAGATGGTAGTTGATCATTTTGATTACGCTCATAGTATCTACATTAGAGTTAGATAAATAATATCAGTAAGAAACCATATAGAGGATAAGGGATAATATTAAATTTGGAGTATGTTAAGTAGTGAAAAGGAGCTGTTTGAACTTGATCAAAAGACAGAGTTGAGTTTTTAGGGAAACATAGAAACCATTGAATACATATGTTATAAATTTTTTGAACTGCAACATGTGGTATCATAGCTTGAAGATCAAGGAAGATTAGCTAAAAGGATTTGAGATAAGGTTGATACAGTGGTCCAAGAAGAGAGACAAAGAGATAGATGAAAATGATGGGTGAAGTAAAGAGTGAGGTCATGGTTACAAAATGCCACATTGGATGGAGAAGTTAGTATCAGAGAGATAAGATGCTAGACTAAAGCAATTACATGAAAGGATAAGAGAGTTCAAGAACATATGTGAAAAATAGAAAAGATGATGGAAACAAGGAAGAAACGTAGAGAAAGGTAATTGAAGGTTATTAGGCCTCATGAATCAGACTTGATATATATGGTGAAGAAGAAGAAGAACTAGCAGGAAATGTGATTCAAAGGTTGATAGAGCTAATGAGGTACAAGAAGAGAGAGAGAGAGAGAGAGAGAGAGAGAGAGAGAGAGAGAGAGAGAGGAGGAAGAGAAGATAATTATGGTTTCACAGGAGGTCAGAGAGTTGAATCAAGAGGTAGCACAACTGATGGTCTTCATAGAAAGAGAGAAAGAAGAGAAAGGAAAAGAAAACCGTAGAACAATATTACCCATAATATTATAACAAAACCAAGTGTTAAGGATAAGGTAGAAAATAAGATTCATGAGCCCCATATATCATCCTACCAAGGACAAGATGACAACAAGAGATAACATAACAACCAAGTCATTGTAATTTAATTTAAATAAATAAGGAAACAAGTTATATTTTGCAAACGGTGGGTCATGGCACCGAACGAACTGCACTGTGACACGTCTGAGTGGCAAGGTGAACGCTAGAGAAGGTGGTGTTTCGGTGCGCGAAACGGTCGTTGCTTCCGGGCTACTTCGTTCGGTGTAGTCCCTTAAGAGCCCTGAGACCAAAATATTGTTCAACTTCGATGGGTGACTACTCGAACTCCATGGTACCTAGAGAGGCCTCGTCTGATCCGACACCTCGCGTAGGGACCCTCTACAATAGCCTCTCTTGGTTTTTTCCTTCTCATTTCGGTGCTCTCGCTATCCTACTGTTTGCAAACACGTGAAATAGTACAGTTGGAGCCAGTGTAAGGTTGTCAAATGCTATATTTTACAAACGGTGGGTCGTGGCACCGAACGGATCTGCCGACACATCCGGGTGGCCAGGTGAATGCTAGAGGAGGCGGTGTTTTGGTGCGTGAAACGGTCGTTGCTTCCGGGCTACTTCGTTCGGCGTAGTCCCTTAAGAGCCCTGAGACCAAAATATCGTTCAACTTCGACGGGTGACTACTCGGACTCCTGGCACCTAGAGAGGCCTCGTCTGATCCGACACCTCGGCGTAGGGACCCTCTACAATAGTCTCTCTCTGTTTTCCTTCTCATATCGGTGCACATGCGTAAGTATGGTCTTGTAAACACTTGGGGAGGAGTCATTTTCAAAATTTACAACATTTTGAAAATTTACAACATTTTCAAAATTTACAACTTTTTCAAACAATGAAAGCTTCTCTTAGCTTCGAGAATTTAAAATTCTCTACTAACAGTGCCAACCACGTGAAGGTGGAAGCTTTTATGGCACCACTAACCTAAACATAAAAGTGTTAGTCAAAGAAATTTAAGTTTCAAATCAAAACCATATATACTATAGATCTAGATATAATGTACGTGCAAAATACACAAATTTAAAATAAAATATATATTCAAACTTAAATCTAGATCTTTAAGTTCTAAAAAATTTATATATATATAAATTGAAAAGAAATTATATATATACCATACATGCTCGCATTGTAAAAATTCATTCCAATGAACCATCAGGATCGGATCTACTCTGAATAGCAGGACAAGATTGCTTCATGATCTGACTCTCGAACCTTCCAAAGAATCTTGTTATTAGGCCTTCCTCGATATCTATACAACTGAATATTTGTCGCTAGAACTAGATGTGAATATAAGAGTATTTTCCTGTGTGTCTCAAAGTCTTCAAACACCCAAACAGAGGAGTTTTTTAATGGATACCATCGAAGCCAAGTTCTAGTAACTACCACTGACCCTGTAGGATACTCAATATCTTCGCCATCTATAATAGGAGAAGTCAACTTCTTTCTTTCCTCGATGCAACGACATAAGAAATAGTCTGTTCCTTCTTCATTGTCTTACTCGCAATTCTGCAGCAAACACATGTCCTACGAAAAATAACCAAGGAAAGTTGAACAACTCAAATTTAAATTACATATTAAAATTTCAATGGACATATAACTCAATTTACAAAAATTAAATAAATAACCATATTTATACCTTGTCGCACCAAAATTGAAATTTCGTCAAAGTCCTTGGATGTTGTAACTTCATCTGCAAAAACAAGTCGTAATGCTTGTGGAGGTTGATAACTAGGAAGCGGAGTTAGAGGCCTACAAATCCATCCTTCCACCCATTCTTGTGAATCACACTCAGCAGTGACAAATTCGATACAAGATGCACAAAAGCATGTCAAATTTCTTGTCCATACGGCCCATGAAGTAGCGTCTGAGCTACAAAATGAGTGCATATCACTGGACCCAGTGAGTGTCATACAATCCTCGTAGTTAGCAATATGTTTTTCCTCTATCAACCAAAAATATCTGCAAACTATGGAATTTTCTTGAGAACCTCGGGCCATGTTGTCAGTACACCATTCCACTATGCTCTTTGCATCTTTTAATTTAGCACCATCTTTGTACTTCAACTCTTCTCTTGCAAGAGCTCTTTTCACACATGCCCCTGCACCATCATGCTCTCCTTTTCCATGTCCAACCTCAGTGAAACTCCAAATATGTTGCACACCCATCTTGACGTGCATTCTACTCATCCAATAAAACATTCGTGCATTCTTAAACTGAGACGTGTAATTATCTGACCATATATAATGTTGTTTGAAGTGGATGTCCCTATCAGACAAGTTTCCATAAAATAACTCGAAACACCCTTGCAAAATTCACTAGAATGAGTACGATCATCACTAATATAAAAGTGGTACTCTCTTAAGATTTTTTGATCATTCTCTGATCTTGTCGGAGAATGTAGAAATGCTATATGCACAAAAATGGCAACTTGTACTGAGTTTTAATTTTACGTTTGAACCTCCATTTGTGGTTGCGTTGTGTAATTCTCTGTAAAATCGACCACTGAAACAATAGTACCAATAGGAAATGTGTCTTTGCATAGCTTGAATTGTTCATCCAACCATCGAGCTCTATGTGTATGCCTCGCATACTCATAAACAATTTCATCCTTAAATTTTCTCATAAATTGAAAAATGGGCATTTGTTCTGTAACTAGCTCACACCATTTCGACTCTTTTCCATCTTTCAACTGGTATGCAACTAATTTATATTTATCAAATTCAACTAAATTATGTCCTATTGTACCTTAAATTTTCTCATGGATACAACTTTACAATTTAGGTAATCCGCCGCATGTACTACATGTACTACAACTTCCATCTAAACAATCCTGACTATAAAAAAATTGTCCAACTTCTTTTTCACAAAATATAGTAGGAATGAAATCCCTGGATGATATTGGTGGAACTTGAACACCACATTCAGATAACATAGTTTCAGAATGAAAATTAGAATGAATACGTAAAAATTTAGCATAATGCATCGCAAATTCAACATGTTGCCTACAACAACAAGTGGTGCGAGCATGGTTGATTTTCACATAGAATGGTTTCAACATTTCAAAAAACGTTGACTAATTTTAATTTCTAGATTCTCTTGTTCAAACTTAAGAAAAATTGAGTTTGAGTCATATCTAAGAAATGCTTTGGATGTGGTTCACGATTAGTAGAACCAACTCTTCGTTTTATAACATCTCTTGTATTAGGTGAAACTCTAGTGTTATCTAATGCCCTGTTCGGCATGTACCCTAGTTCTTGTCGCAATGACCCTTTTTTTTGAGTGTCGAATGGTCAGTGTGAATTTCCGTTGTCTTAGATCTTATCTCGGTGATGTTTTACAACCTTCCCTCTCCTTCTTGCGTTCTCAAGTCGTTAATGACGCCTTTGTGTGTGGTACTGTAATGTCCCGTATGTTAACCTATTTAAAGTAGGATATCACATCAATACGCCATTGCCGTATTCAATTTCGTTATTGCCTTGTGACCTTAGTTGACATTTATTGGTTTGACAATCTTACCTTGAGTTCATTTGATCTTTGATATAGCGGCTTGGTTTCAAGTCTTTATTCTCATCTTCGTGATTTCAATAAAGTGGTTGCGCTATTACGATATGCTATCATATCTTGTGGTATCTTGTTGATATCATGTTAACTAGATATCTAAGGACTTCAATTTTTCCTAAGGTAAGACTTGACGTTTCTAAACAAGATAACCTAGACCTCGACTTTGACATAAACCACAACGTAGGCATTATATTAATCAAGACCCATGGAGTCAAGATCATTGTGAGATTTGACATGAAGCTATGTTTTGGAAAATAGTGACTTCAAAGTTAAAAGGAGATTTTAAAAAGGGTCACGATCCGATCAAACATAATTTAAATTGGAATGTTAATATCTCTTGACTTTGTTTCCTTTGTTGGTCGGGAGGTGGGTGGCTTTAATAGCCACCTGCCATTGCATTAAAAAAACCCCCATCCTTCTTGGCGTGTTCAACTCTTTCTTGCTGGTGGCCGCACTTCCTCCTTCATTTATTATTTCTGATTTGCAAATCTCTTGCGTCCCTTGCTGCCTGCTCTCTTTTTCCTTCTCTGACCGCATGAGTTTCTTTTCCTTTGTTGGACTGCGTGTGGGTGGTTGAAACACCTTTTCTCCCTGGTTGGTGGCGGACAACATTAAGTTGGTATACAGTTGTGTGAGAGTTATTGAGTGCACTGTCTTGAAGATTCAAAATGTGGTTAGGGCTCTCTCCTCCAAACTACGATTGTCCTCGATGTGAATAGCTGAGGTGAATGTATCAATCCACTTCATTAAGTCTGTGGCAACTTCTGGTTGAAGGTCTTTATCTCCTTGGCATCAAATCTGAACAGAGCATGAAGGAGTCTTCAACTGTGACAGCTAAGAATGATTGTTCAAGGTAAAACAATGGTGATTATGTGATCTCAAATGGGTAAGAACACCCATGGAAGGTGTTGAAGCCATTCTAAGCAGTCCACAAGCTTCAAAAGGTGAAAAACAAGTCTCAAATACCTCCTCAACCTTGATCAGCGGTCTTTTACCAGTCTGTACACTGTAGATTGTAATCACAGGGAGCAAATAGATGATTTTCATGGTGTCTCTTGATTTGAAAAGGTGGAGAGTCCTTAAACAAAGCTTCAAAGTTTTCCTTGTTTGGTTTCACTTAGGTTTGATCAAGCAACAATTTTTTTTGCTGTCCTTCGTGGTCTGCCTGCTGTCTTCTGCCCTGCGCGCGTGGTTTTAGATGAAGCTTCAAGCTAGTGAGGTAGGCGTGTTACCTCCACTTTATTTGGGTGCTACGAGGTGTGTTCAGTCAGAATCTTCAACAAATTGCACGGCGAATGTGAATAGCCAGTGTGGCATGTGCATGTTGCAGTATAGTAGAAACCTTTTCTGAGCGCTTCCAACAAGTAGGTTGTCCAACTATGTTGTTATCTATTCAGTATCTAATGCAGTCTCATGTCGGAGTCTCCTTCGAAAACCCATATTACACCACCCATGTAGTTGTCACGGGCACTCTCAGTCTGTTAGAGGCCGTCCGTATCCATGTCCAGACCACAGGGCACAAGATCAAGTAGTACCAGGCCGGATTCTCTGATATGTATGGTTCTACCCCTCCTCCTCTGGGGACTATGTGGAAGCAATGTGGCTCATGCTGCAGCAGGATGAACCCGATGACTACGTTGTTGCCACCGATGATAGCCACACTGTCGAGGAATTTCTGGAAGAAGCGTTTGGGTATCTGTAGCATGAATATATAATGTTCCTTTGTTTTTCATCCCTGTTTGGGTTGTTGGATATGCCTTTCTGCTTGTGCGCTCCAAGTTTATTGTTAGTAAAAATGTTAATGGAGGGATTATTAAAATTTAAGCTCGTTTTTGAGGTCTGTGATCATTCTTCGAAACGATTCCTTGAAGCAGGATGTGGGTATTAGATATTTTTTTATTCCTATTGGGTTGGAGGCGGGGATTGGATTCATCGAATGGTTTGTGAAAAAAAAAAAACCAGTTTCAGTTGCATACACTCCAAGGGTATTCTGTGTTTTTTTTGGGACTTTGTGAATGAACACTAGTGAACTTCGAGACTAAGTTGAGTGTTGGAGAATTGGCTATTATTGTCTGTACTGAGTTTTTATCTTCAAAATCAACCTTGTGATAGTGAGAGTGTTACAAGGAGACCTGATGAAATTTTATTACAAAGATTCTCTATTGAGATCTTACTTGTTTTACGATGTAACTCATGGAAGAGAATCTCATAGAGGTGGATCTGTTTATATCAGAATATTCATGAAGCACAATTTTCTTGCAATTATTTGAACTTGCTGGAGATACGTGGTTGCTGCCACGTTAATTGTTCGTTTTGCCACCTTGGTGGGCCGATGATTATTGTCTACCCACGTGTATGGTTGCAGTTGAGTTGCCAAAGGAGTGGCTGTCGAAATACCATGTAGGCCCGCATGTGTAGAGTTGAATGTCTGACTTGGTTGGGTGGGACATTTGTACTGAACTCATGGGTAACCGGAATGGTTATTGTTTCTTTTGCGTGGTATTTGGGACACCGTGTGGGTGAGAAGCGTGAGTTTGGTGGAGAAATAATTTTGGGACTGCTGGGAGAAGGGGTCTGCACGTGCGTGGCCATGGGATATAGCGTTTAAAACAGGCATGATAAGCCCTAACCCTCTCTCTTAATGATTTTTTTCCTTTAGCATTTAGATAAATCAATATCTGCAATTTTGTTCGAATGCTTTGTAGATGTGGGTTTCTTTTGGAATGTTGATGTGTTTTTGTTTTACTAAATAAATAGCGTTTGGACTCTGGATATCATATAACATGTATTTACATATATTGACTCCTTCTTGAAAGAGATGCCCAAAAAGAGACGAGTTTCAAATGACTCTTAATCATAATCGCATGAACCGATCTCTCTCCTCCTTTACCGTTTATCTTAATTACTATTTGACAAGAAGAAATCTCTCCAGTGATTCTCGCTTATCGATCTTATAAAGTTGGTTTATCATTTTGCCATGACTTTTCCTGTGAGCAGTGGTTTCTGTAGAAAATATTGTGGTGTGTGTATGAGATTTAGAATATTCCTTGTATTGTTTTTATTTGTAGAACATGGCTTGAAAAAAGGGAATTTCCGATATGACTGTATTTGGATTTTACTGTGGATTTATAATAATATAAACTCCCATTAGGATTGGGGGCTTCTATTTGGGAAGAGTCATACTAGTTTAATTGGTCTTTCTAGATAGCTCCATCCGAGTCATTCGATTACCATTTACCTTGGGGATTATTGAAAACCCCTCACCAGGCCCTCTGCTATTATTATTACTATGAGATTTTTATTAGATTGGAACCCTCCTGAAGCATGCGTTAATGGGTTTTCTATGACCTTTACGAATATGTTATGCACATAAGTCATTATCCTGTGTGGATAATTCTATGGCTTAATTTTGAGGCACTACTTAGATCTTTGAATCGGTTAAAGTAATATTGGATACATCGACATTCTTCAAGTTTGATTGATATGTGATGTCCTCATGCTTATGAATTCAGGCAATGCTTGAAAGATGAAATTATAAATTTATCTTATGTACTTTGACCTTGAAGCTTGTCGAAAGACTTTTTGGTAGGAAAACTGATGAATAGGGAAGTTAAGATAACTACCCTAAAATGGAGTCATGCATAGCCTTAAGTAAAGGTGACAAATACCATAATGGGACCGCATACCATGTATGAAAATAAGGATATAGGTCCACCAAATTATTTAACTTCATTTTATAGAACAATAATTAATACCCATAAATTAGGGTATGCAAGTGGAGGTTGAATTCTATAACAGGGTATATTATGTTATCAAGTAACCAAAGAAGGATAAATATGTTAGTTCAATACTTGGTTAACGAGTGGAATATTTTCTCGCATTTACAATGATTATTATGTTAGCTAAAAAAATTGATACTCGCATCTTATTAGGAGTTGAGATAATGTTGATACTTGTATTTATTATATAAACTTAATGTCGTTGGTGCTTTTATTTAATTGAAAGATAATATTGTTGGATTCTTATATATGTGAAGTAGGTCGAGGGTATTAGGTGAGTGTTATTATTGTTACTTGTAATTTAAGTATGATTTATTGCATAGTTAAAGTTGTATATCTAGTCACTTGGAATTGTGTCCTTATGTAAGCGAGATCTTAAAAAGTGAACATTAATGAGTAGGAAATGTATTGTGATGAGATGTGCACTTAAGTTTTAAATGTATGTGAGAAATTTATTTGATAAGGAGTATTGAAACTTTCATTTATTTAAATGCTAGATGGCATAAATTATTAGGTGAGGTTTATATCTTATCATGCTCAGTTCTAGCGAACTGACTCTAATAAATATTTGTGCAGATGGGTTATGCGAGTAGATTAAAGAAAAGAGTGTAAAAGTTTCATCAGTTCAAATTATGAAGTTCTTTGTAGAAAGTTCAATGCATTGTAAATTTTGTAACATTGCTTGCAAAGAGTTTATATGACCTCTTGCCTGGAATTGTTCGGAGGATTACGTGAAGAAGTTGTTTTGTTTTTTTTTTAATTTGACTAGTAACTTACCTTGGTGAGAAATGATATTCAATCATTACACTGGCATAAGCATTGTAAAACTTTGATCTTGAGAATTAAGTGTTAATTTAAATCTTTCTAAGACTTTGTATTGATGTGTTATATGTAGGATATAATGGGGTGGCTTTTCCTTACAGAAGTTACCTAAAAGTTTTATTCAAAGAAATATGTTGTGGAGGAGATCCCCTTGAGAACAAACAATGCCTTAAGTAATCAAGAGTGAGACTATCCTTGCAAAGTGAAATTATAACACGTGATATCCCTAGCTAAACTAGTGAACACTACCCCTTTTGGGTGAACTCTTAAACAAGCTTAAGGGAAAACAATGGTTAGTTTCTGGAAGATAATAAGATTTAGCAAGTAGGAGAAGACTTTAAGTGAACTACTCTACAGTGTATAAGAAATTAACTCAGTTGGTAAGTTGAATTTGTGCGAATCATATATTGAATCTTTCTGAAAACATAAGTCATGAGATAAAGGGTGTTTTATCAAAATAAATAACCTTCAATCATTTCTTACTGTGGCTTGCCCTAACTGTAAGTGTGTTTTGTGGTTGGACTTCTATGTTGTCATGTCTAAAAGAAAAGTAAATTGTCCTTGATAGGTGTGAACGTTTCCGTGCTGCCTTTATGGCCATCCTTGTATCGAGTTGTTCACAGAGTTAGTTGTATCCTTGGTGACGACATGTTGTGTCATGTTATGTGTCAAGCAAGTCAAAAAAAAAAATCCTGTCTTTTACTGTGTTGTTCGTGTGTGAATTTTAGGTCGTTACATGTTATCATGCCAAAATTCAATAACAACTTCTCTTATAACATCAAAATTATTTTTGTCCTTACGTGGTGCTCTAGCAAAAAATGCCCAAAAATCGGCATTATTGAGTGATTGAAGGATATTACATCTTTCAATTGCTTTCATTAGAGTTTTTCGATTAACTTGCAACATTCAACTTGTTTGCGTAATCAAACGTTGTTTTTTTATTGATTCACTTACAACACTAGTAGCAAGTACATGACGCACAATATTACTATCCCTAGTGCGTCTCTTGACACCAACAGTGTGATATGCATCATGAAGGTTTTCAACAATTGTAGAGGTTTGACCACGTATGTTAGATGTTGTCAATCCTAAGGTGTTTAATGTAGGTCTCATTTTAATCAATTTCATCAAACTAACTAACAACTGACATCTTTGGGAATCATTTAAAATTTCAAAATGATTATCCCAAATTTCAGTGGCTTTTCTTTTGATTTTTCATTCAGAAAGTTTGTCAGACATTGGTTTCAAAATGTTTTCATCAATTTCAATAAAAAAATTAGGTTTCTTATGTAAAATCCTAGGAGGTGTTTTTGTCAAATTTTGCTTGTCTATAGTTTCAACATGAATTTCCTTATTCACATTTTCATTGTCTCCTTCAATTTCAACATTTGCTACATCATGAGTATTTAATTCTTCTTCAACATTGACAGTAAAAACTTCTTCATCACGAGTATTTAATTCAACTTCAACATTGACAATAGAAACATTACCTAGTTCTTCATTGCTTACAATAGTTGGGATTGAAGATGAACCTCTTCTAGATTCACGAAGTTTCTGCATTCGCTCAACATTTTGAATTTTGTTGGCCTCTAATTCGTTTGGTGTTTTTTACTTAATGACTTCCTTTTTTGACTTCATTTTTTGTCTCCCATGATGTTTTTCTTCTAGTAATAAGAAAAACACGCGAGAAAAAGACAATTGAATTCGCATAATTCATACGGTATGGTAATTCAAACATTGGGATGTGTGTAAATATGATTTATAAACCGCAATCGCGGTTTATAAAGCGTGCTCGCGGTTTATAAAGCGTGATCGCGCTTTATGTTTAAAAAACCGTGATCGCGGATCTATCTGCCGAACCTAAGGCTCAAATTTTTTTGTTTTTCCCCAGCCAAAGCTATGGAAGGTCATTATGAAGTGTAAAAGGTCAAAAAACCTCAAATCTGCTCTTCCAAAGACTTGAACCGTGCTAAAAAACTGAAAACATTTCACAAAAATGGTGCCATCACGTAGGGGAGACTCTTAGCTTCGTAGAAATATTGTTTTTAAAGTGAATAGAATAAGATAAATATCATTTTATAATTTTTTACTAACAATAGGTCTTTAAGACATTTTTTCCCGTGAATGTTCATGTCTACGTTTAAGACTGTAACTTTTGTTTCGCTTATCAAAATATGATAAAACTTATACCATCCCAAGCATGGACAAATTCTATACACGTTAAAAAAAAAAAAAAAAATTGATTTCGATATTTTTTGATATAGTTATGGTGGCAAACGGAAAGCGCTCCGTTTTCTAAATATTTTCAGACCACTTTCACGGAAAAAATCATAAAAAAACTATTCTTAAAAAAAATACAAAATAAAATCCATCCCAAGATAGACAACTACATCTAACGTTTCACTAAAGGAAAAAAATAATAACAAGATTTGGTCATCCAAAATGCGGGCAAATGGACTACAATCTTATAAGTTTTTAAAAAAAAAAAACACTAAGTCATATAATTTTAAGTGTTTAATATAGCTAAACTTGTCCGTTTTTACAAAAATTAGTATTTTAGAAACTAGATTCCGAATGCTACGATTCATATTCATATAAATTTTTCTAATTTAGAGTGCGTGTATAGCTAATAATCCCTACAAGTTGAGATTTTGCTATTTTTTGCAATATGATGTCCACGGATGACCCTATATTTATCCATCAACTTCCTGCACTTACCCTAGAAGTTAATTTGTTTAGCATATTAGCTTGAAATATTCATTTCATGTTTAATGTAGAAATATTGATAGGTTAGCTTTGCTTAAGCTCTTAGCATGATGATGCATAGGTTTAGTTTAGCATTGTGTCGAATCTACTAGGTTTTAGTTTCAATTCTACTTACATCGCTAAATATTTCATGCATACACGCACAATAAAAAAAATAATATAAAATATCTAAAATAATTGAAAAAATAATTTGCCTATGTTTTGAAGTCTTCTTCATATTTGTAACACCTATAAAAAACAACCCACTTGAGACCCCGGAACAACCTAGAATTAGTTAGGAAACTTACGGAATAATTTTTTTGTTTAAAAGAGTCTACAACCAGGTTACAAGACAAGATCTATCACTAACAAGTTTCAGATCAATTCTAATCCACAAGAGAATAATTTTCTTTCTCTCATAATTATTAGAGGTCACAAGGTTCAAAATTTTAGGGTTAGAAGGTTCAATTAGGGTCAAAGGGTAATTCCTCACCATACCCACTCTCTAACAGGATTAAAGATTCAACTTGGTTTTTCTTAAAATTATCACATTCAAAATTTCCCTAAATCACTACCATTGGATAGAAAATTTCTTCACCTTTCCAGTGATATAAAGAAGTCCTCCTAACTCCTCATATTTTCCATGTTATGGGCGGGCGGGCCTTAGGGTGAAAAATTTCCCCAGAGCGGGCTTGCAGGCCGGAAAGAAAAATTACTCCAAGGATGGGTCTATGGGGTGACAGGGAACATTTTAGAAAATTTCCGTGCAGGGGTGAAAAACCAACTTTGTGCCCGTGCCCCCATGAGTCTGCCAGGACACGTGGCGCCTTCTAACTCAACTCGGGTAAAATGGAGCGGCGGGAATATTTTGGAAAAAATCCTGTGCTAGGTGAGAATTCACCTTTGTGCCCACACACACCCGTGAGTCCGTAAGGGACACACGCTTTCTCCTAAGCCAACATGGGGAAAGTGGGGCGGCAGGGAGAAATAAGGTTTCCCACCCCGAAGTAAAAAGGGATAAATTCACCCATGCCTCCGCCGATGCCTCATGATGCCACGTGGCGACCTTCCGATTGGATGCGGGTTGGCGGGGATGGCAGGGAAAATTTAGAAAATTTTCCAAAAAAATCTTTAGTTCAAAGGAAAAAGGGCCCGCTCCTCCACCAATGCCTCGTTGTGCCACATGGAAGCCTCTTATTGGCTCAAGCCCGGCGGAGAAAATTGGGAAAATCTTCCCAAAAGTTTTTTGAGAGCGCTAAGTTTAAAAAGAGATCCACCCCTCCGCTGATAGCTCATGGTACCACGTGGCATCCTCTCGATTGGTTGCATAATGGTGAGGTGATGGGAAAAATTTGGAAAATTTTCCCAAAATTTTTCCAAAGCTCCAAGGAAAAAATTCAGTGTCTGCGGTCTCGCAAGGGATATTTTTCCCAAAAAAACAATTTGACGCCAAGTGAAGAAAAACTTCAGAAGACCATAACTTTTTATAGAGAACTCGGTTTTGGGAAAACAAGGACTTTCTAGAAAGCTCTCGACGTCTTATTTACTTAGGATCATCAATTTTTATTTTGATAATTTTAAGGGGTAAATTTTGAGGAAATTTCTTGCAGGATTTTACAAAGATGAACTAGTAAATTTTAACTAATAATATTTATTCAATTTGATCTTCTCCTCTCTAACATGTCAAATAGACATGGAGAATTTTTCCTAGATAGATTTAGGAAGGATTTCAAGATTCAATTTGTCTGATTGATTTGCAATTTGAGCATTTACATTCCTTGATGAAAAATGACCGTAAGAGGTGAAGCCCGATTTTGCAAGGTTTTGAAGGATTTCTCCTTATGTGTTATCGTCCAATTGAATTAATTTAGGACACACTACTTAAATTTAATCATTTAATCTATTATCTCATCATTTCATGTTTGAACTATGCATTTTAGGTAACGTAATTGCCATTTTGAAAATACATAGCAAAGATCAAATTTATAAGGGTTTAATTGCTATTTTCTTCTTCCAAGTATTATAATGTGCTCCAATTAAAATCTAATACATTTATTTGATTCAATTCCAAGCATTCAAAAGAAAAAGAAAATACAATTATGATTTCCAACTTTACACATTTCAAAAGACAGAGTTCTGCATTTTCCTTCATACACATTTACTTCTTTCAAACAGAGATTTCAATTCACATTTATATATTTAATCTTAAAACAAAAACACAAATTGAGAAAGGTAATGCAATCCTTTATTGATTCCAAATTACAACTTTACAACCTTTCTTTCATTCTTCGAATTCATCACACAGAGTACAATTATTTCACATTCTTTGAAAGGTTGAAAACAGATTTTATTTCTTTTACATTTCACTTTACAAATTTCATAAATAAAACCACATATTTATATTACAAAAATTTTACATGTTCCTCTATTGAAAGTGGAAAAGGTTAAAATAAACTTTATCTCAAAGAAAGGACCCAAACTATCGTTTTCTCACTTTAGAACAATTAGTGCATATATCTCATTCTCCCACATTGTAAACACAACAAGAGTAGGGAAAGGCAACGCTCTCCTCCGAACCAAGACATCAAATGAAGAGGAGAAGCCATCCTTATTCATTGGCCCCGAGCCCCAACCACAATGCAATAAAATATGTGATCCAACTCATGGAAACATCAGGCTTCCACAAACACACAAATAACACCTTCACAATAAAACACGGTTCTATAAATATAATGTAGTTTACATTTACATTAAAACATGACAAACAATACTAAGGCTTCATCAAGCAAGCCAAAGGAGTAAGAAACTATGGGGGATGCTTCTTATGCCTCCCAAAAGGGGAAATGGGTATCACCACCTGAATTACAAACCACCAAAATATAGTATATCATAGCCCTGACATTCCTTATGCCTCCCCAAAGTACCCCTTATTCCTCACATTTCCTTATGCCTCCCCAACCTCTTATGGCACTCCATAATGAATAAATAAATGAAATCTCTTTCTTTCTAAGGTGGAACCCAAATCCCAACTCCCTCCACACTTATACCTCCCTAAAACACACTTCGCCTCCCATAAATTAAACCCCATGGTCTTCTCGTACACCATCCCTAGGCCATCTACCCAACAACCCACAAACATATCAAACATTCATACATTAACATTCACATTCATACAAGAAGAACATTTCAAGAGCTAAGTTCCTACCTCTCCATGATGGAGTTGTTCTAGGTTCCAAAATAGCAAGCTTAACCCAATGCAAGCAATCCAAAACAGCCAAGCACAAGCATGCAACAATCTTCCAAAAAATCCTTCAAGCAAGAGCTCCCAAAATAGAAAAAGAATTCACCCAAGAATGAAGTCTCCAAAATCAAGCAACCCAAAACAAGGCAAGGAATTCAAATTTTATAGAAGAGGGAAGGGAAGAGGAGGAGGTGGATCCATGTAGGATGCCACATCACACATCCTCAACCCCAACCCCCAAAGTCAACTTCATTCTCCAAAGCACAATAAATAGGTGGGTGAATAATATGAAAATTTACTTACATACTCCAAAACAAACCCACACCCCAAAGGACTGAAATTACAACATGTAAGAAAAGTGCAATTAAAACCTACAAATTACCTTCTCAAATATAATTATGAAAGTCAAATTTCAAATCTCCAACCATAGGTATGGTTGGTAAATAAATTTAAGAGGTGGGGGTTAAGTTTAACTTGTTCCACAAGCCTCTAAAATAAGCCTCCAAGGACAATTTCAAATTTCTAAGAAGGTGGAGTGTTTCTCACTCAACATTTAACTTACACATCACTTACAAATCTCTTACAATACTTTAATTCAAGGCCAACAACTCAATTAATTACTTTCTCATGATATCTTTTAATTAATTAATATTAACAGCATGCTTACCCACAATATTAATACAACATTTAATAAATAAATAAAGGGGCAAATGCATCACAATATAAACACATGAAATCATTAAACAAAAGGGTAAAATTAATAAATACACATAACCCCTTTGTGACATTTAAAGGTGGTTTCCCCCATGGGTACCCCTAACAAAACAACCACACACAAACAAAACAAGTTGCCATGGTGACCTTGTTGAATTCATCTAGAATTCCAATGTGGTTGGTCTCCAATCCCCGATGTTTGTTGTGATATTTTAACTTTCAAAAAAACACAAATACCTCCTTCGGCCTCGTGGCCATATCAGAACATCCAAAATAATATAAATATAATTCCTAAAATCATCTAGATATATGAATCACAACAACATCAAAGCAATCTAACAATATCATTTACAGTTTTATCAACAACTATATCATCATCCAATAATTTCCATTTCTAGGTCTACTCACAATATCCAAATATCACATGTCCGAACAACATCCATAACATAACCATGTCAAATAGTGTATCATCATCAATATCCAAAATGCCTCTAATAATCATCATGCATCATAACTGAATCAAGTCAACAATAATCCATGATCTAACATCTATCATCATACTATAATAAGGTCCATAATCAAGTCCATAATATAATCAGCAGTATCATGATTAGTATCAAAAATGTGTCAAAGGGAAGTGGGAACTACAATACTAATGTAAAAATCAATTTCTATATAGATATAGAAATATATTGTCCTAAACATATGTAAATCCCATAATACGGAAATATCTTCACTAAAAATTAATCAAAAAAATTTAAATAAAAATTACGAAATATTTGTGAATGACTCTATATTTGAAACTAAATCATATATCTAGATTTTTATGGCGAAAAAAAAATTTCACTAAAAATAGGAGGTCAACATATTATCACTCTACTATAAATTAAGAAACGACTATGAAAAAAATAAGAAAAAGACAAGATTTTTTTCTAAAAATAAAATAAAATTTTACATGCATTCTACCATCTAAACACTAGATTTATTTTATTCATGGTGTTTCATGAATGTGTATAGGTTTGTGGAATTTTCCTCTATAATTTTAATAACATTGAAAACTAGCGTTTATAAAGGTACAAAAGATTTTAAAAAGTGGGACACACTTACATGCTTTCACCTTTAATCATAGTTACATAAATTTACATAGTTCCAACACATCCCTATATGAAACTCTTCGAATAGATTTAACCATCTAGAGCTTCCATAACTACTACATGGTTCAATACCTACTTGTCTACTCTATTTCTTCAAGTGAAGCACATCCAGCACCATTATTGTAACGCTCACAAATTTAACGCACAAAACACGGTTTTTTTTTTTTTTTTGGATTAAAACATGGTCTCAAGGGTGGTACCATTTCTTGCAATCAATTAATTGTACATTTATCAAATTCTACACATCCATCGCTTTATCGGAATTAAATTAATAATTGAATATTATTAATTTAATTCTAACCGCATTTCGGAACCCAACCCTCTTCTAAGGTTCCATTTAATTTTTATTTAAATCATCGTTATTTAATCACTCTGCTTTACTTGATCAAATTCTTCTTAAGCGCATAATTTAACCATTCCCCAAGTTGGCCTAAAACTATCTCACATACTAACTTTAGCACCCCTGCCCAATATTTACTATATATTTTATTTTTAATTAAATTAACCCTCTTTTGTCCTTATCTACAAAACCCATGCTCAAAAATATTCATTCAATCCCTAAAATTAAACCCAAATAAATAAATTATTACTCCATACCCAAAAAGGTCACAATTTATTCTAACTTACTAAGCACTAGGTGGCCCCATTAACCCATTACCCATGCATTTTATTTAAATCGCATTCCTTTGAAAATGTGATGCGTAAGCATAACTTGTAGAGACCATAAATTTTGATCCGACTATTGTATCGTCTTGAAATTTTACAAGGATGTAGATATACAATAGTATCATGCAAGGTCATTGTGACCTTTATGGTTCATTTTCGTGGTTGGATTCCTTCACCTAGTTGCCTTAAATTGGCTCCAAACATTTTTTTCAGCTTTGACTGGTCTTAGAACTTAAATAACTTTTGTTATACTTCTTAGAATAAGTCAAAATTTCACGTGAGCCTTAATTTATGAAGGCATATTTAACACGGAAATTTTGGGTCCATCCAAGTTGTTTTGCTAGTAGGTAATTTTTGGCATTTTAGGTTTTTTTTTTTAACATTTTAGGGTTTTTAGAGTAGACGTGAAATAAAAGGAAGATTGTAATGATGTAAAATATTAGTGGGGATTATAGAATGAGAAGAAATTTATCTTGAAGTTGTTTTTATTTACAAAGTTGTTTATGTGTGGTTTGGAGGTATTTCAACCTCTTGCAGTTGGATTCACATCAAAATGCCACCAAAGTAAAGTTGTAGGGCTAAATATCCACCTTTACATTGAATCATTTTGAACCCTTAGATCTTAGATTTTTCTTTAAAATACCTTAAATTCTTTTAGGTTTATTTTATTCACATTTTTCCTAATTTTAATTTCATTTGTTCTTGCAGGTTTGAAAGGAAAGGAGCTATGGAGGATTTTTCCCACATGAATTTTGGATGGATATACACAAGATTTGGAGGTTCTTTGCTTCCCTTTCCTAAAGTTTGTCATGATTTTTTTAATGCTAGATTTATATATTGCGGGTAGATTAATATATGCGGTTGAGGATAGATGATATATATAAATTTTCTTTTAATATTTAAAACACTAGCAATCGCATGTGTTTCATGCAATGTGAACGCCGAACGGTATATGTTATTTGTTTTAGAGGTATATTTATTACTTTTGTAGTAGATGGTGATTAGGGGTGTGATTGATTTCGTAAGTGTAACTTAATGTGAAGGTTGTTTCTACTTTTCAAACTTGTTAACCCTTTTCAATAGTTAATTTATCTTGAAGTTGATGTTGTATGTATTTTATTCGGGTTTATTGTGTTAGTTGTGCATCGGTTGTTCGGTTGGTGTTTTGTTGGGAAATTATTTATTGTACAGTTGATAATGTGTGTGATTGATAGTTGTAGTGTAGGAATTGAGTTGAAACATTAGATTGAAATTTTGTATGTGTACATTTTTTTCTGTTACAACTTTGTACATTTAAAGTTTCATATCATATTTCACAATATCTAATAAAAGTAGATCTGTGTGCACACAATGAGACATGTATACATTTGCATTTTTTATATCATGTATAGTAGCCTTTAGTGGGCTTTTTTAGCTTGAGTAAACATGATTACATTTGATACCCCTTGAGCAGCAATGTCGCTTTGGATAGAATAAGTGTTTAGTATAGTAGTAGCGGGGGTGCTATCAAAGCAGAGGCTATCTTTTACGATAGGCTGAGTGACAGTAGTCTTGCTTCCTCCTTCCTTCTTGCTCGAAGTGTTGTTACGTACACCATTTTTGAGTATCTCTCGAATGAAAAAGCAGGTGAAATACGCAGATTTGCAAGCGAGGGAACTCTGGAGAAAGCTGTGAATGTAAGACCCTGCCTTTCAGTGGTTCCAATGTCGACGGTTGCTCTGTGTAAAGTAAGTCCCTGTGACTTGTGGATAGTTAATCCCCAGGCCATTTTAATTGGCAATTGTCTTCGATTCCCTCTCAAAATAGGGGGTATGGGAATATGTAACGGGTTGCTGGGATCCCAACATGGGCCATTGTATCTATCAAATTTGACAACAACAAATAAAGGTAATGTTGGTGGTTGCATTGATGTGTCGTAGACAATGTCGGTGATAGTTCCTGTGGCCCCATTCACGAGGCCTGCGTCAACCCATAGATTTGCAATAAGCATGATTTTTTGTTGTTTGCACAACAGAACTTTGTGTTCCAACTGATCATCATCAGGATTTCCTGGTCCAGTTCACCTGTTACTTTCAGCAATGGATTGGGCGATCGGAACGTTCAATGCCTTCAACATTTGTAGGTTGTGGGAGTCGACTTGATCATTTTTTGCAAACAAATGTGGTGCATCCTTAAAAATTTTGAGCTCTTGCTGAGTTAGGTATGTGTCTGTGTGAGACATTAAGATTTCCCAATCCTCAATTAGAGGGGTTGAATCTCGCATGTGGAGCAGTAAATTTCGGAATGAAACTTGTGCATTGGTTGTTCCTTGTTGCCGAAATATTGTTTGCAATGTAATGGAAGTCTCAAATCCCTTCCAAAGGGTTGCTCCATAGGAATTACTTGCATAAAGAGGACTGTCCAAAACCGGTGGTAATTGGCCGAGGTCGCCGAGGAGGATGACTGATCTGTTTCCAAATTCAGATGTTCTCGAGTGTGGGAAAGCTTCACGGAGCCTACTGTCAATTTTGGTTAGTAACTTTGGGCCGATGAAACTCATTTCATCAATAAGAACATATTCTATATGTTTCAGCGACTCTTGAAAAGACGATAATGCAGTACCTTCAAGGGGTTTGAGTTCTTTGATTGGAATTCGCAGGGCTGCGTGGATTGTGGATGCAGAGATGTTGAATGCTGAAACACCGGTAGGGGCGAGCACAAGTAGAGGTGAGGGATATGTGGTTGGTGATGTGAATAAATTGCAGATTTTATTTATCAGAAATGATTTTCCTGTGCCAGCCGTTCCTTGAATTATGAATCTTAGTGGAGGTAGAAGGGTTTTGTTTGCTGAATGGTGTAGTATGGTATCAAGAGCTGTTTGTTGTTCTGGAGACAAAGGAAGTGTGGAAGATGGTGGTGTGGCCTGTATGTTGTTGTTAAGTATGTCTGCCTTCTCTCTTTCAATGAATGATGAACCAGTTATCTGTAATTCATGCGGAACGTCATGTATGTTCCAATTATGTTTTACGTCAAAATCTCGTTTCCCCAACATGTCAAGACTGTCTAGACCCGTGTTGTTTCCCGGGTGAAGTTGTGCAAAGACCTGCCATTCTTGCAATGGTTCGTGTTGAATACTGCATTCGGGCTCAGAGTCTGAACTAACATCCGTAACAGGTCCTGTGTCTGCGGTTGTGCGTAAAACATGCCACGGTCTGTAGTTGTGCTTGAACATGTCCCAAGTGCCGTTGATGTCATGTGGGGTTGCTCCAAATTCTGATGCAATATTTCTGAAAGGCTTGTATAAAAGGAGTTCTGACCAACAGAAAAGGTCATACGACGTTGAATCCTGAGCTGGGACATCCACAAATCTCGGGTGGACCCGAACAATTGCGTGTATCGTTCACTTTTTCCATTTATCACCTTTACGATTCTTGTTGTAGCTCCAATCTCGAGCAACTTGAATAAGTGGTAGGTGTTCCATGATTGTTGGACGAACTTTATATGCATCCAAGAAAGTGGATGTTTGTTCTGCATCAGCGTCACTTTCAACGACACGTCTCAGAATTTTTTTCCCAACATTTAATGATACAAATGGACGACTGCACATAACAAGTGGCATTTTTTGCAACATGTGGCATGTTTCTTGTGTGCTTATGTCATGTTCGACAACGCTTTCTGTGAGCATTTTACGGATCGCGATATGTGCTGGAGAATCTGCATCTGCGTCTCTTGAAAATCTGGATAACATTTGGTGATATGTTTCTGAGCGTTGCTCGGCTTTTGAAGCATATTTTGCAATATACTTAAGAACGACATGGCGGAAAGTACCGGTTGGCAATCGACATTTGCTCTCCATATGTATATCATAGTTCGATTGTGGATGTTCAATCTGTCATCATTTCTGGAAGGGAGGTACTTAATTTTCCCATCACTTTCAATGTGCAAGGAAGAAGTAGGTTGCGCGGGCCAGGGGGCATTGTATCTCTGCACTGGAGCTGTGATTGCTTTCTACGCAGGCATGTCTGATTCTGAACATTTAGTGTGGCGCTGAACTCGATTAAGCAGTTCTTCAAGGTCTGAATTTGGGGAGGAGGATAGAATTTGTGTTGTATCTAGCAAGCAAGGGTCATCTAGGAGTGACCTGCGAACAAAATCCAAGCGGTTGCATGCCGGTCGAGGGTTCCAGGAAGACACGAACTTATCAAAGTATTGTTTTGTGGCCTCAATAACTGTTGTATCCTCCCAATCCATTTCGTCAACTTTGGGCGCATTCTCGAGCCACAATAAACCGTGGACATGTGCGGAGCCTCTATGTTGCCATTCATACCTGTGAGACAAGGGAACATAAATATTAGCTATGTAGTTTGGAAATAACTTTGAAATAAGTAGATTTGATTACCTGTACCAAAAGTCTACTGCTCCAAGTTCCTTTTGCAATATTTCTTCACGAAATATTGTGAATCAGTGATGTAGGTATGCTGATACTCGATGAGGGTTAGAGACAATGTTAAGTGTTCTCCAACGTTGTGCAGCTCGAGGATCTGTTGGGCATTCACCCAACATAATATTGTGGAGATCTGGCCATTTAGTGTCTGCAGCACTTAGAGTGAAGAATAAGGTTGGTGTCCCCAATTGTTCCACCATATCTGAAAGCTCGCTTCTACTTTTTGCCCAGAATGAACGGGTCCCTCGAAGGCTCGATCCAAACCGCATTAAGCTGTCTGGGAGGTTGTCTTTGGGGCATTCCAGTAGTTGTCTTCGTAGGTCTCTAATTGTCGAGGGATTCCAGATTCGAGGTTTTGTTTCATAAAGACTGCTGCTGTGGACTGGCTTCTGTGTCGCATTATGAGGTTTAGAAGGAAGTAACGAAATCTTGGGTGGGAACCGAAGCGCCCATCATGGTAACGCATCAAATGAAGTGCGTATTCATGCATTGGAACTTCTTTTATGCGGGGTTGTTGCCACATTGCTTTTCCTGTTGGAAATAAAGTTGGGAAAGCCATTGAGAACAGGCCCTCCGTATTGTATTCATTTATTGGCGAGAGGCCAAGCTCTGGCCATGGCATGGTAAATGGAGTGTTACCATCGTGGTTGAGCAGGAACTGTTCGATTTCCTCTTGTTCTGTTCCTGCATTGTGAGGTGTTGGCACGAAAGACGATGAGTGTTCATACGTTTCATCAAAGTGAGTGGGAGCATCATTACCATGAGCTGTAGAGGCACTTTGCATTTGGGGCAGTTCCAATGCGGCTGTGTTAAGAGAGGAGGAAACATTTGACGACTCTGATGGTAGAGAGGAAAGGGCGTCATCGTCAATTAAGACATCTTTGTAATAGGGATCGTGTTGGATTTTATATTGCAAGGCTGCCCAAACACGAGATCTACTAACGTAGAAATCATAATTTTTTAAATTAGATCCTTCCCTTTGTATGAGAATTATGTCCAAATCTCCAAGGCGGTGGGGTAGGGTCTTTGCTATTGAAGTAATGTTTTGCGGGAAGCTTATGGTGTGTCCTGAGTATTTGTATTGCCCGCCACGTACTTGGGTGACTTGCAGGAATGGATTAACTCGTGCGATAAGCATCTCCTCGATTTGGGTTAAAGACGCAAGAATGGTAGCCTGATTTCCAGGGTCCATGTTGTTCCATGAAGAGAAGCGGTGGCCTTGTTTTTCAGTTTTGCATCTGTTACAGGATGGAAAGCCTTCAAAGGAAATTGTTTTAATTCCAGGGTAATTTTCCAAACAGATTGAGCAAGTTTGTATGTTCGCCAACAAATCTATTCTTTTGCGAAACCGATGTTGGGCTTCTAAATTCAGCGAAGAGGGTGGGGATATGGGAATTGTCTGTGTATTGGAAGGGGTGGGGTGTTCTGTTTCAGTCCTTTGTGGATTGCAAGGTGGAAAGCAGTCTAAAGGAGAGGATAAACTGGTTGTATTAGTGTGATGAACTGAAGAGAGGTCAGTACTTGAGACAGTTTCATGTGGCATCCCAGACATTTGGGGGAAAGTGACAGTTGTTAGCAAAGATGGGTTCGTATGGAAGGAAGTGGTATGCTCTTGAAAGTTTTCTTCCATGGAAGTTACATGCGGAATGTTGGTTGGCAATTCTTCAGTAGTTGTATTTGATGGCAAGATTGGAATGTCGGGGGATCGTGGGTTGTTGGTCGTTGTAAGTTGAAAGATATTTGAGATTTTCGTTGTTCTATGCTCTAATTTACGACGTCGTTGCTCAGCAGTTATGTGTACTTTATTTTTTGCGTAATTCTCTCTTCGTTGGGCTCATTTTGCAGGAGTCGACATGATTGTGAAGTCACAAGATTATGGAGTACCACCTGTTGGATAAAGATCATTTTGGGTTAGCCAGGAACGATACATAGTTTGATGACAAACAAATGCTGAAATAAGTGAAAATGTAAAACTAAATTCAATTGTAATTCATGTGGAGTTCCAATGGGAAATACGCACAAGATGTAACAATTTGAGTTTTGAGAAACTACTTTTTTTATTAAGGAAAAGAGTATTACATATATAGAAACATACAATGTGTTCACATACTACAGAAGGATGTAAATACGTACATAACAAAATTGCATTTTGTATATTTATTTTCTTAAAAGTACTAACAATCCACATAATAGAAGGAGACAATAGTATGTCAGTGTATAAGGGAATTCAACAGTTTTCTTTTGAAGCAGGGAAAAAAGCGAAACATAGATATGAAATAAGAAACATAGCAGTGATAGTTCAAAGTATAGAATGGGATGAGCGAGGGTGTAATGTTTGAAGGGACGGGTGGGTTGGAAATCCTTGCGTAAAGGTTATGGAGGAGTTGCAGTGTTTTCCGCTTTCTTTGAACTGAGGATGACACATTTCAATCTGTTGTTTCCGCAATATGTCTCTTTTTTCAGTGAAAGTGTGAAGCAGTATTCGTTGCCGATGACATTACTTATAATTTCACTAGTCGCATCTTCGTCTATAGACAATATATGGAGGTCGCTAGCTGCAACACCCATGATTAACTCAGTTGTCTCATCGCGATAACTGATTGAAGTTCTCCTTGTTGGGTCCTTTAGATCGATTCTGAGTGCATATCTATAATCGTAGTTTTGAACTTGTCTGTTGCAACTCGAACATAACCATGAACCATTACCATTCTCTCTCACCTTTTTCCTACATTGTTTTTCACCTTTTTGAAGAGGACATGCCTTGTAAAAAAGTTGTCCATGCTGATATTCATGATTTCTGCAGTAACCATGGCCCATTCATTTCTCTCAGTGTTCCCCATATTTAGTACCTCAAAATCGTCGTTACAGAGGTTAGGCTTTTTGGAGGGCCCAGAAATTGGCTTGTGATAGAGGGCGCCGGAAGCAAGTAGTCATCAGAATCAACCCAGCCATGAAGTGTATTTGTTTCTGAAATTTGAGGGTTGACGTAACATTTGGTTCTTGAAATAGTGTCCACTGAGCTTCCATTGAAACTGGAGACGCGAGCAGCTTTCAAGGCGAGGACCGGAAGAGGCGGTATAGAAAGCATGTCTTCAAGTTCGTTGCTTATATCATCTAAGTGTTGTCCCCATAATGTGACACTTACACTGAAACCCGACATGTCCTTTAATTGCAGTGTTCTTCTCTTTGTTTCAGACTTGTCATACCAACGAATTGTTGAGCATGGTGACATCGTAACAACAATGCCAATCAAATCAACTGTAGAACCTTCAACGCTTGTAGGTAATTCCTTGATTTTGGTGAAGTGAAAGTTATGGGAAGGTATTGTATCTTCATTTGCTATGAGTGGAGATATGGTTGAGGAAGGTTGCAGGAAAATCTCCAAAGCATTGTTCAAATGGTTGTAACATAGCTTTGCATCAGCAATACTCGCAATCCTCCCATTGGAAATTGTATATAGCTTTCCATTCTCAATCTGCTCATAGAATGCTTCCGCGGCCTCGTTGAAACAAGTGATGTGGATTTCCCCTCCTTCCTGATCAACAAAATCAAACCCAAACACGGATCCATTTCCCCTTGCATTGTGATATTGGCGAAGGGTTGTTTTTGCTAGGGCACGGCCCTCTACGGACCACATGCGCATAGATGTATTCAAAGCACTTATTTTAGTTGGTGTTCTCGCAAAATATTTGTTAACCCGATTTGCAGTTGCATCTGTTTGCGGCAACTGAATGTGTTCGAGAGCATTTGTTGGTAGTCGGATTGGAGTACCGATTACCAAATGTGTTTCGACAAGAACAACCATTTCAATGATAAGAACAGTCCTGCAATGGAAAAGGAAATCGGGATAGAATTAGAACTGAACAACGGATCGAAAAAACAAACAGAAAGAAATTATAATTAATATAGGAAGTTTATGTACATTGGTAATTGAGTAGGAGATGAAGCTTACAGTTCACTTTTGATCATTCTAACGAGGGATTTGTGTAAGCACACAATGGAGCCTTCTTGTATTGATTTGTCGGTTACACGACTTGCAAATTTGGAGGGTAGAAGTGCTGTCTGAAAATGTATCCCATCTGAAAGGTCAACACGATGTTGGGCACCAGTGTTGAGAATGGACCTTAGGGAGGACAAGTGGAGTATCTGAAATGTGGGGTCAACATTGGAACCGCCCTCAATCAATTGAGTAATGCCTTCGTGTGTCAAAGTTATTTCCATGGCAACTAAAAGATGCTCGCGATAGTGGGAATTCTGCAAATATATGGTGGACAATGTAAACTTGTAGGGCAGACAATCATGATAATGAAGGATGTGTTCAGGAAAGCATGCATTTGTAAAGAATGAGAACCTTTAAAGTTGCCTTCCTTATTATTTTATATGTGCTAAAAAGTGAAAACACGAAGTCTAATCCTTTAACAATTCAATATGCAAAAAGTTATATAACACACAAAGCTTTGGTTGAAAAGAACTAAAATTTGCATGGTTGAAACGAATTACAGATTATTATGTTAAGCAAATAGAATGGAAGACAATAAGAACAATACGTACACTTGACGTAAGAAAACTATAGGTATTTATATGGAGATACAGTGTTAAAGAAATTCGAAAGCCATAGTTGTTGGATTACATAAACTGAACATGTGTTTAAAAAGTTTGATTCTATGTCCGATGTATATTGCCACAATGCATACATGGAATTATTTGGTATGAGTTACAGTTTGTTTCAAAAACACTTATAAACAAACACTTATAAACTAACCACTACAAGTTATTTCTTTAAATCAAATTTCTTGCTTTTTGCTTGTGTAATTTTCTTAGCACGTTTCTTGTATTTTTGTCCATTTACAGATGCCTCAATTGGTATTCCCATTCTCCTCAATTTGTGGGGTGGTTCATATTTCAGTGCATCTTCGTTAGAATCATAAATCAAACAGAAGCCTCGTGAATGATCTCCAATTGTTCGGATTTTGGAGAGAAAAATTGGGGATGTTGGCATCAGGTGGAGGCGATCTCTGATCATTTCGGCTATCACTGTTTTAGGTGGTTTCGGTTGCCTGCAATGCAAAACATTAACAACACATTGAATACGCTTAAAATCTTCCTCCCTCTACAAGTGAGGCATAGTTAATGTCAATCCCATTGTGGGGAGGGGAATTGTGTTTCTAGTCTGCATCATATTAAACTGGAGAGAGACAATAAGTATGTTAGTCCACCAAGATGTTCTTAGGTATGACGGGCAGCTTTAAAAGCCTTGTCGCTGATCAGTCTAATGTCCAACTTGGGACGCTTCGAAATGGCCTCATTGGGGAATGAGCCCCTCGGCACATAACGAATCTTGTCATTGACGAAGGCACGTGCCCCCACATGTCACTTCGGGAAAAAGATTGGAGCCAATTTGAAATATAAATGGAACAATCCAAACAAAATAACATCAAAACTCTCTACAATAATTCCTTAGTCCATAGCATGCAATAAAGAGATCAACTGAATAAAAACTTCAATCAGTATTGAAACCCACCTGAAGTTCGTCTAGAGACAACACTCTTTTCTTTACCGTCAGAGAAAGAGAAGCACAAATATCCTGCAAATAAACGAAATAGGAAGTTATTAAAACTAAATGTATCTGCGAATTCAAAAGGAGGCACTCATCCATTAAGATTATTCTATATTTTTAATTTCAATCTCAAATATAATACAACAAAACCAAAAAGATTATAAAGAGTTATTAAAAACTGTATATTAGTAGAGGCCATACATAAGAAAATAGTAAACTGTATTTTTTATTATTGTTTTAGGCCTCAGTATTGCACTCTGTAAATCCTGAATCAGGCCATAGTTTTCCTCTGTTCTCTCAATTGAAATTGGATTTTATGGTGCTTTCCTTCAGCCCAACTGAGCCTTGCTTGTTTGGATTGATGGTTTTAAATCTGGCTCTGTCTCCATAATAGATTTTTTCAATTCTCTGTACTGGTCATATGGTTTTATTCCTAATATTGGTCTCTGGGATTCCACTTGACATAGGTCTGATCTCAGTCTTTGTATTATTTTTTATGTGGGTTTATAGTTTTAGCCCCTATCGCCCCTCCAGCCTCTAGAATCCCCCTCTATAAGAATATTTCCCATAAGCTTTTTTCTGTTATAGAACATAGATCAAAATACATAGAGGAAATAGGGTAAATCAAGTGATAGAGTAGGCAGAGATCTCGGCCCTCTCAGATAACAGGGCGAATAAGGGGTAGGTTATACATAGATCCTGTCAATCTGAGCTGATAGAGACAGGTTTTGTTAATTCATAACAATTTGTTAACTAATAAGGCTTAATCAGGTATTTAGCTCCTTAACCATCTCTTTCTTTCTATTTTCCTTTTTGGGTTTGTGGATTTTAGTTTGATGTAATTACTGCTAATTCAGGTCTCTGGTTTTTTTGCAGCTAGTTAATACCATGGTTCCTCCATCAATTTTTATTATGCCTAATTCAATGATGGGCATGAATGCCTGCACAAATTCCACAAATTCTTCTTGTGGTCATGTGATGCAGCTTCAAAATTCAGGCTCCGAGGAAGACCCACATCAAATCATTGATGAGAGGAAGCAGAAGAGAATGATATCCAATAGAGAATCTGCAAGGAGATCCAAGATGAGAAAGTAGCAGCGTTTGGATGAACTGAGAGCTGAAGCAGCTAATCTCAGAGCAGAAAACAATAATATTCTCACATAATTCAACATTGTTTCCCACAAGTAAATGAAGCTGGAAGAGGAGAATTCTTTGCTGAGGTCACATGCCATGGAATTAAGCTACAAGCTGCAGTTTCTGAATCTTACAATGCAATGGGCAGGGCTCCTGAATGGCCTGGATTTGGGTCCAACAGATGGTCTTATGGATCCCAATCCAATAGACATCAAATCTTGGTACCTGTAGCCTTCCATTTCTCAGCCCTTGACAGCTCAAGAAATTTTCTTAGACTTAGACTTTATTTGAAGCATGAAATTAGAAATAATTAACATTTTATTAGTAATTTCTGGAATCCTAAGACAATTAGTAATAAACAAAGAGTCGCAGAGAATTTGTTTGATGGAATTCTGAAGAAAAGGGTAACCCATGGACTATAATATTCACAAAACAAGCACATATTCTCCTCACAAAGCATGATGATTGTAATCTAATAGAACACATTGGCATCCAAACAAAATGCAAACTTTCTACATAACCAGACAATTCAAGGCATTTTGTCAAACACTTGGCGACCTCTCTTTTCTCCCTATCACGTTTCTATAAAAACATGTGTGTATTTAGTTTGTAGTGGCCATTGGAAAAATCCATGATAATAATGCACGGGAAACTAAGAAGCCAAACAAAAAATATAGAGTCAACAACGACAAATTCTTTCACAAAACCATGCATAGAAATCATGAGTAAAACCACCTTTTGAATGGAAAAACCACAGTGAACAAAAATTTGGAAGTATATGAGCAAGGATGATATATTTTGAATAAAAAGTTTATGAAAGTTTAGAGAGGTTTAATATTTTGAAAACTTAGATAACATAGTGTCAGGCCCTCAATTCATCGGCACCGGAGCTTAAATCCACTAACAAAAATCCTGGTACCTAGGTGTTTCAAAATACAGACAGAGATGCAAATTTTCTTTAACAGATCAAAATAGCATATAGTCATTAATTATAATGACAGGTACAAGAATTTTCTATGATTTAATTGATGTGGATATTTCTTGAAATGTGGTCTGTTTGAAAGGATATTGCTGGATATATATATATATATATATATATATATATATATATATATATATATATATATATATATATATATATATATATTGATGTAAGCAGACTCGAACTCAGATCAATTATCTTGTAAATGTAAGTCCACACCAAAACACCAAACCAGGGTGCCTGACAAGGCAATTTCAGGTATCGATTTTGTATGATAAGGCTTGGTTTTACTTTATTTTTAAAGACATTTTGTTAAAAAATATATATATGAGGAACATTGATATTGTAGGGAGGACGATAGGTTTTGATTCTATTCCATTTTTAAAGTACGCTAAAAAAACCCTCTTTGGTTTAGATTATTCCCACCCAAATAATATATGATACTTGTTCTACCTTATACGGAAATGCGAAAATGGTTCCATACATAATTGTGATTAGGGGTATCATAAGAAATAGGGATGATGATTTCTATGTAGATAAAAGGGAAAAGCGGTCCTGGTTCGATTATATCCTGATGGTGATCTGTTTAATGTAATAAAAAATATGGTTCCAAAAGAACCCTGGTTTATACCCAGCAAGAGGGTTATCCCTGCCTGCTTAGGTATCAGCTCAGATCTCGTAGTAGACTTGATATATTTCATCAACAAGAAAAACCATAGATCTTATAGTAAAAGTGGGTTTCGGCTGCTATTAAAATGGGTCCAGAGGTATCCAGGTTTTCATTCTATACCCAGCAAGAGTGTCTGCCCTACCAAGCATCAGTTCAATTGTTGGACTTGATATACATCTTTATTGAAATCAACCAGAGGGTTTACACTTTACAGTAGACTTGTTTATGTGGTTTTAGTGTAATAGGAAAATGGATCCAAAAGAATCCCAATTCCATTCTGACAGAGGAGTTGCTTTCACAAAAGAGCATTAGTCAGTAACCTAGCAAATAACCAATGATGGGATTTGTTGTATTATTTGATGCAGCCAATGTATCCACATTTTGAAGAGGATTGATGCAGCCTGCAGGAAATAAACCAGGCTCAATATGCTCTAGGTCAATGAATTTTGGGTATTAATGAAAACAACCAAAGGGCTCATAGAAGAGTGATATATGTGGGTTTAATCTAATAGAAAATGACATAAAAGAATCACGGTTTCATTCTGACAGAAGTTGTCATCACATGGCAGGATTAGTCAGTAACCTAGCAATAAACCAGGGATGCAATTTAATGTATTCTTTAACGCGCACAACCAACTGATCCATGAATTGATGGTCATTATCACAGCTGCTGGAGAATGAACCAGGCTCATTATGTCCCAGCTCAATGAAACTTGGGCGGTAATGAAAAGAACCATAGGCCTATAAGTGGGTTTATTTGAAATAAAGCGACAAAAAATAATGCCTAATTTTATTCTGATTAAGGCATTTTTATCATATAGCAGCATCAATCAGTAACCTAGCAATAAACGAAAGATGTGAATTGATGTATTCTTCAACACTCACTACCAATCTATCAATAAATTGATGATAATTTTTACAACAGCTGGAGAATAGACCAGGCTCCCTGTAATCTAGGTAATGAAAGTTTGGTATTATTGAAAACAACTGTAGGGCTCATAGTAGAGTCGTATAAATATGTTTAATCTAATAGGAAAATGATACAAAAGAAATCATGTTTCATTCTGACAAAGGAAATGTTTCCATTGAGTTGTAACTTGGTATAGAATGCCATGAATTTTCTTTTATCCAAGCCTTTTAGTACTCTTTTATAAGCCCTATTGTTGTACTTGTTCTAATTGAAGAAGTATCTCAAATCTAACACAAGCTCTGAGCTGATACCTAGTCAGGTGAAGCTAACTCTCTTGGTGGGTATAGAACAGGACCAGGCTTATTTTAGATCTTTTTAAAATTAGACTGAACCAACTTCTACTACGCTTATCCTCAACTGTGATAACATTCTCTGGTGGGGTATATACACTTGCGGTTGGAGGGTGGAATAGCAGGGTATATGCACAGCTGCTGGAGAATGAACCAGGCTCATTATGTCCCAGCTCAATGAAACTTGGGCGGTAATGAAAAGAACCATAGGCCTATAAGTGGGTTTATTTGAAATAAAGCGACAAAAAATAATGTCTAATTTTATTCTGATTAAGGCATTTTTATCATATAGCAGCATCAATCAGTAACCTAGAATAAACGAAAGATGTGAATTGATGTATTCTTCAACACTCACTACCAATCTATCAATAAATTGATGATAATTTTTACAACAGCTGGAGAATAGACCAGGCTCCCTGTAATCTAGGTAATGAAAGTTTGGTATTATTGAAAACAACTGTAGGGCTCATAGTAGAGTCGTATAAATATGTTTAATCTAATAGGAAAATGATACAAAAGAAATCATGTTTCATTCTCGGAATTTGTAACATTGGTACTGCACTTTGATGTTTATTTTTCTCATTTAGAAGTATGAGACCTGTTTTAAATGGTTTATTTAAAAGGAACTTGGGTATTGAACTATTCTTTTCTTCTGTTATAATGTAACTGTATGTCACCTGGTTTTCGCTAAGTTTACTATTTAACAAGTATCATTACCTTTTCTGTATTGGTTCACAACTTCGATTTTCATAATCCTTTTTTCACATGTCTACATGAAGAGAACAATAAAGAGTGTGATATATGCCTGGATTCATTCTTAAGGCTTTAAGAAACAAGTAATTAATCTTAGACATTTTTCATATTGATATCTCTTGCATTTCTTATCAAACAAGATCCGGGACTTGATATTTGTTTATTTTATTGAGTTTAGGTGGACCTTCAAGTCAAGGTTTCTCATGGTTCTGCAGTAAGAAAGGTATTGACAGCAGAAGCAAGCTTGTACAAGGCCACAAAGCTGATTATTGGCAAAAGCAAGCAAAAAGCCTTTGGGTAAGAGTAGCTTTCTTAATACTCCTTGTGTCTTTAAGATTCAGGGATTCACCCTTAAAAGCAATCTCAAAAGGATTGAATATAGATAGGGAAGAGGCACTTCTGATTAGACATATAGTTGATGTCTCAGGTCCTCAAAGTCACTTGCCTCCTATTGTGCCAAGAACTTACCATGTACCTGTTCTGTACTGGTCGTTGATAATGGAACAGTCATATTTGAGAAAGTTGGGACACAATCTCTCCAAGGTAACATAAACATGGTGCTGAGAACAATCAATTGTCATTGTGGGTAGATGTTTTGCGCTGATAGTAAGGATTTTTTTTTCTCGCATGTAAACATATATACAAAAATAAAGTTGGTTACCTCTATGGGTTGATTTGTATTGTAATGGTTCATTCATCATTGGGTGCAGGAACTGGTGCCAGGATCAGAACTCTGAATTCTATAAAACAGCTAGTCAGAGGTGCACTACCAAATGATGGTCTGGATGATCCTTGCAGCGTTGCAGGAAGACATTCAGATGCAGCAATAATACCATCTGCTCACATTTGCTACCCTGCTGGGCAGGGCATTATCCCCATAGAACAATAAAGAGTGTGATATATGCCTGGATTCATTCTTAAGGCTTTAAGAAACAAGTAATTAATCTTAGACATTTTTCATATTGATATCTCTTGCATTTCTTATCAAACAAGATCCGGACTGATATTTGTTTATTTTATTGAGTTTAGGTGGACCTTCAAGTCAAGGTTTCTCATGGTTCTGCAAAAGAAAGGTATATGACGTGCAGAAGCAAGCTTGTACAAGGCCACAAAGCTGATTATTGGCAAAAGCAAGCAAAAAGCCTTTGGGTAAGAGTAGCTTTCTTAATACTCCTTGTATGATGCATTATAATAATAATTGATTTGAAATCCACCGGGAACATAATGAAGGCTTCTCAGGTATATTCAACAAAGACAGAAAGTAAGCATGGACAGGATATCTGGACCGTTTTGGTGTTAAACTTGGGCCAACAAACAAGACATATAAGGTATTAAGAAACTTTGGTCAAATTTTATCTGCATAACTTCTCTCAAAGTTGTGTTGAGGGATTTGAGAGGGTGCATTCTTTTTAGGTGCTGATGAAATTTGCTATTTGCACATATATTTTATTATTTTCTTTTCGTAGGTATAGGTTATGAAAAATGAGGTTGAAGTTGACCAAATTGTCAATGGACAAAAGCAAACTGCTACAATGATAATGACAACATAACTGGGAGAGAAAATTGTGATGAAGAGAGTGGACAGTCTAAGACACAAACAGAGGATACGCATAATGAAGAAGATGACAATGCAAAAGACGGTCAAACAAAATCAGGACAGCAATTGCCGGATCGAACTCGAATTCTATAAAACCGCTAGTCAGAGGTGCACTACCAAATGATGGTCTGGATGATCCTTGCAGCGTTGCAGAAGACATTCGATGCAGCAATAATACCATCTCGCTCACATTTGCTACCTCACAAGGCAGGGCATTATGCCCATAGAACAATAAAGAGTGTGATATATGCCTGGATTCATTCTTAAGGCTTTAAGAAACAAGTAATTAATCTTAGACATTTTTCATATTGATATCTCTTGCATTTCTTATCAAACAAGATCCGGGACCTGATATTTGTTTATTTTATTGAGTTTAGGTGGACCTTCAAGTCAAGGTTTCTCATGGTTCTGCAGTAAGAAAGGTATTGACAGCAGAAGCAAGCTCGTACAAGGCCACAAAGCTGATTATTGGCAAAAGCAAGCAAAAAGCCTTTGGGTAAGAGTAGCTCTCTTAATACTCCTTGTATGATGCATTATAATAATAATTGATTTGAAATCCACCGGAACATAGTGAAGGCTTCTCAGGTATATTCAACAAAGACAGAAAATAAGCATGGACAGGATATCTGGACCGTTTTGGTGTTAAACTTGGGCCAACAAACAAGACATATAAGGTATTAAGAAACTTTGGTCAAATTTTATCTGCATAACTTCTCTCAAAGTTGTGTTGAGGGATTTGAGAGGGTGCATTCTTTTTAGGTGTTGATGAAATTTGCTATTTGCACATATATTTTATTATTTTCTTTTCGTAGGTATAGGTTACGAAAAATGAGGTTGAAGTTGACCAAATTGTCAATGGACAAAAGCAAATCTTTCTGATGATAACGACAAACATAACTGGGAGAGAAAATTGTGATGAAGAGAGTGGACAGTCTAAGACACAAACAGAGGATACGTATAATGAAGAAGATGACAATGCAAAAGACGGTCAAACAAAATCAGGACAAATTGCTGTTTCTGGAGCCATGAAACTATGGCAGGAAACATCCATCAAATCCAAGAGAAGAGTTAACATTCTAGTCAGCAGGTGTGCTTGATTCCCTAACGGTAACTTCTAAATGTTTGGTTTATAAATCGCTAGGTCCCTCCAATTTTTAATATATTCGTCAGCATCCTAAGACAACAGAGTATACTTCCAGGGACCATAAGCATTCTCCAGGGACCATAATCATTCTCTGACCCATGATTAGAGTTTATATTGCATAAAGCAGATCAAAACGCATGGTATTGACAAACTTATGCTTTGCACAATGTAAATAATAATGTTAAACCCTAGAATGTCTACGAGTAAACCATTCAATAAAATTTCTGCAAGTAAAATCAAGGAGAAACATCCAACCCTCACTACCAAGAAATCATGTTTCATTCTGGAATTGTTTCCATTGAGCGGTTGGAGGGTGGAATAGCAGGGTATATGCACTATTTGTTGGAGGGTAAACAATTCTAATGACTTGGGAATTACACATAATTGCACAAAGAATAGCCGTAAGCAAATTGATGAGAACAGAGTAATAAATACCTGTGAAATTGCAAACCCGAAATCCTCAGCACTGTAATAAATCCTGCGAAATTGCAAACCCGAAATCCTCAGCACTGTAATAAATCGTGTGAAATTGCAAACCCGAAATCCTCAGCACTGTAATGAATCTTGTGAAATTGCAAACCCGCACCTCATCTACTTATACACAAAAATCTGTCAAAAATAGCCGCTGCAAAAAGAAAAAACGACTGTTAAAAATAGCCGCTCCATTCAACATGCACCCAAAAAAACACTATTAAAAATAGGCGAAAAAGAATAAAATAACTATTAAAAATAGGCGAAAAAGAACAAACTTCCAGACGGCCATCAAACCGTCAAAATTAAGATAGTCGTAGAAACGTCCGCAGGGGCCTTTCCCATAGGGGGAACGCCTTCGGCGTAATTATGGTTGGCCTGGTTATGCACAAAGTGTGGCTGCAACTTTAAATATGGAGGTGTGTACGTTTGGGGTAAATGTTATATTGCTTCCTCCACCCACCCTTTCCACCGTATAAATAAAAAAATCTTTTTTGTTCTGTTTTATATGAGAAAACAAAATCATGCCCATTATATTATGTTATTCTTTTTTAAATATTTGCTTAAATAAACATAACTAAGACGATTCATATCCATTATCTTTTTATAAATTTAATTTAATACATACTTTATCTCAAATGCCTGTGCAGGCTGATTGGATAAAACCTAGGATTTTGGGTTTTATTAATTATTTTAAATAAATTATTCAAGGCTTCATACAACCGATTCAACCATATTTGAATTATTATTTTTCTTTATTTATATAAGCCACGGCCCATACAACCATACGGCGGCCAAGGCAAATATTAGACATTGTTTGCATAAAACTTGCAGGCCGATTTGTTTTATTTTCAATTTAGATTTTATTAGTCAATATATTTTATTAGTTGATATATATATATATATACACTATTAAAAATATGTATAAAGTAAAATAAGGTAGAGGGAATAAATTATTATTTTTCAAATAGAAGTACTAGTGGTATTTTCATTCCAATGCAGTGAAACTCAAAACAACCAACTAATTTATTATTTATTTTCCTCTCGTATTTGAAAGAAACAAAAGTATGACATAATCTAATGAAAAGTTCATTTTCCTTTTACAACCAAAATAGATAAGGATACTTAAGGAATCAACCATATTTCTCCATATATTTTCAATGCAAGGAGGACCATTTTCTAAATAGAGTACAATGCGAATTTTTTAAAACTAAATTACAGATTTGAAAGAGTTGTATTCCTAATAACTTAAAACTTACTAGTTCTTCCTTTTAAACCTTTTATAATACATAGTTTCATAGTTAAATTTACAATAAACTCTCCTTTTAAAATACGAGATATACAAGCCCTTCCACTCTAAGTGGAAACAACATGGAAAAATTTATAAAAAGAATTCTTCCATAGGCTCAAATACACAAGTCTTCATAACAATATTATCTTCCAACTTCATAGCTTTGACTTCGCACTCTTTAATCTCTTCAAATTTGAATCACAATACAAAGAAAGGGGAGTAGGAGATGCTCTATGCCGAACCTTTAATCCAAAAAAAGGAGAAACAATATTTCTTATTGGCCACCGAGCCCCAACCATAAAAAAATAAGGTGTGTTTGCAACTTTGAAAACTTCACAAATAATGGCTTCCACAAAATACACACATACATCTTTTCAACACTCATGCAATATTTCAACACTCAATCACATTTTTCAAGAAAGTTCAACAAGAGTAGTTTTGCATTCTTTTCCATAACAAACACAAATAAGATTCACATTTTCATCACAATCACAAAGGATTAATAGTAAGTCAAATGGAGAAAATAACATGGAGCCTTCACCTTATGGCTCCTATGTGGGAAGAGGTTCCACCCAATACCTCGATGTAGATTATCAATATCACACACAACACCTTATTTCTCGCTTTGCAATTGCAAAAATAACATAGAACACTTTTACCTCCACATTGGTGTAACACCTATCCCACACTTACTCCACATTTTCGTCACTAAATCACTTTTTCCTCCAAAACAATAACTCCATTTCCTTCTCCCACACCACTCTTAAAGGCAAGCTACCCATCCCAACATAATGCAATCACAACACACATAACATACACTCAACAATCACAAATTTCAATACTACATACATATATAAAAGAAGAAACAATAAGTGAAGATCCTACCTCTCCATTTAGCTTCCAAATTCTTCATAAAACAAACTTCAAACACCTTTAATACAAGAAAAATCCCAAAATACACTCCAAAATGTCTAGGCATGCAATCCCAAGCCAAAATTCCAAAAATGCAAGTGTAGAAATGAGACAAGTAACCCCAATTACTCCAAATTCACATCAATAAATAGAAAAGGAGGTGAGGATGATGAGGTGGCTCCATGTAGGATGCCACTTCATCATTCCTCAATTCCAACTCAACAAGTCAACACACAAATACCAATGCTAATAAATGAATAAGTAAGGCTATGACATGCACAAGTGTACACTCCAACATGCACTCCATACCTTCCAAGGACATATTAAATGAGGTAAGTAGAGTAAAGTATCCTTTTCACTCAACAAATACATTAAATATACTATAATTAACTCCATACTTTGTAAGTATGGTTGGTCAATGACTTTGAGAAGTAAGGGACAAGGTTAACTTGTCCCACAAGTCTCAAAAAGTGGTCTCTAAGGAAAAATTTGAGATTGGGAAAGGAGGAAGAGTACACATTTCAAAATGTAATTAATTTCATTCAACATCAAGAAAATATTAAGGACCATCTACCCTACTTAATGTCCAATTGTCCCATCTTATTTTTAGTTTACAAATAAGTTAATATAACTACTTAAAAGCATATTAACAAGTACTAATAAAGTGACTAGATTTTACAAATAAAGAGATACATGCACCAAAAAATAAATAACCAAAATTAAAAGAGGGAAACATCATAACCCATGGCCACACACATGAGTTCACCCCCATGGGAAACCTCCTAACCAAGCATAACAATTAAAAAACATACACATAGAACACAAGTTGTCAAATTGGCCTTGTTGCAAACACCCAACATTATTCTAGGGTTGGTACCCTATCCCCTTTTGGTGTATAGTGATATCATTTACCTACAATCGAAACAAAATTACCTCTTCAAACTCAATGCTTTGGATCAATAATATCGAGAACTAACACATACATATTAATCAATAATCATAATCAAAATGAATCAATTATATCAACTATCTTCAATTTCTAATTAAGTCGATTCTACATTTTTACTAACATCAATGAGATCATAAGGCTAGTCTCGAACATCGAAACATAAGAAATGCATCATGAATATAACATGTCAAGATAAAATATGAACAATGCAAATCAACAGGTATAAAATTGTCCACCAAAGTGTCAATTAACATATAATAATCCAAAATATGAATCATATAATATCAATAATCACAATGTCTATATAGTCTATCACCTGCTAATCAAAATATAATAAGCATAATTTCAACATCTTTAATCAACATTAATAAAAATCATAGTGGATAAGTGTCGAAGAGGAGTAGGCATTACATCCCCCTCCCCTTAGACTTAAATTCCTCCTGGAAGTCACGAAAGAGGTAGGGAAACAAGGCATACAAACTTTCAGAATAACCTCATTGAGGTTAACCAAGTTACAACAAAAACACTTAAACAAGAAAATGTCAATGGAATCTTCATGAATGAGAACTAAGGTCAAAGAATATTAAGAAAGAAAATTCACGTACATAAGATGTCCATGTAGTCACACATGGATACAACACACGGTAAAAAAAACATAAGACTTCAACTTGGGTTGAATTTACGCTCCAAGGTTTGTTATAATAAACCATATAAGAAACTACCAATCATGACCATCAATTTTTCATGAGAAACCGCACTTTCTTAAATAACCAAAAATTTAGGGCTACACAAAACGAGGCTTAAAAACAAGGAAAGCACTTAATTTTAACAAAAGTGTTTACAAGGATGCAGATTATCCATTAGAAGTAATCTATATAATTAGGAAGAACCCACTTAATTTTTCATGGTAATGCTAAGAAAAATCATCGAACAAGGTTTCCATAACTTGAATCTTGTACTCAAATATCATACCACTCAACTACTAATTCTGGTAATTAGAAACCCCAATCAATTAGACAACATTTCTATTTTTTGTGATAGCAAAAATTTGCTCATACTATTATATCAACACAAGAGATACCATTCACTCTATATAACAAACAATTATTCTTAATTTTAAAGCCTCCTTAGCTCAAAATAATATTAAAATGGACAAAACTTAATATTTTAACATGCAGAAAAATACAATGAGCTAGGAAAGAATAAGCAAGAAGTGAGGTCCAACTAACAATTTACTAGAGCAATGCACCAAACATTCTTGTTGAAAATTACAAAAATCATCCCGTACCATTCTCTTCCCAAGGACAAGGGGGTAACATCCCGATTCTCGAAAAGAAGGAGGATTATAACTTCCTCCATATCCTTAACATATGTTGCCTAATATTGTCAATAAGCCTAGGTAACCAATGACCTATTCAAGATTAAGAAGGATGTTTCCTTAAACAGAGACATAAAATCAATCCAAATGACTACAAATCAAACCCCCGTCAAGCTAACAACAGAAAAAAGGGTACAACATCTTGAAAGGTTCCAACAAGTGGAAAATTATACCCATTTATGATCCAAGGATTAAAACAAGGCTAGAATTCATGACTATCAATATGGTATTTCATTCTCAATGGTGGGTGAAAAAATTTAAAGGTTCAAAATTTGTCACTTGTTTGCGAGATGGAACATAGGGTCGATCAATATGGCATAACAATTAATCAATTGGATAAGGTGATAAAATCCTTATATACGTATTTCTAGAATTTTTCATACCACTAGGGAAAGGTCCAAAATAATCTAGCACGTAGCTTATGTTATAACCATTATACATATGTTTATTGTTTGATATAACAAGGAGGTATAATTACTTATTATCATTGTTTCAAATTTGGAGTTCATTACAAGATTCACTCTAATTTTTATACTAGTCTAGCATTGAAACAACACATTCTTTCATGATTTCTGGTTTTGGTATTATATCGCATACTAATTTTCATAAAATATCATGATAAATTTAAAATGATAACATAATACATGCTATGTTAGTGTTGTGTGTGTGTGTGTGTGTGTGTGTGTGTGTGTGTGTGTATTCGATACAATGTTTTTATAATATTTCAATATAATTTGTAACTCCTAAAATCTTATGGTGCAAATTGAGGTTAAGTACTCATACAATAGCTCAAAGGACCATTTAAATTTGTTTAATCATTAATATTATGTCCTTTCTCATTTTAGGGCATACAATAACAATTTTAGACAATCGGGGTTATATATTTTAGTTTGCACAAAGACTTCCTCTTCCACCTATAGTTTATTAAAATTATAGTTAGCACGTGAGTATTGAGAACATCTATGAGACAATATCTCTCACCGGTGAGTACTGATCGCAATATTTCTTGGTAAGAAATAAATAAATAAATTATTATTATTTTATTTTATTATAATGTCTGCTCCGAAGTTGCTTCTTTCTGATGCTCAATTACTTAAAGGACCAAATTATGAGTCTTGGAGAAAAAATATGCAAACTATCCATCATTTTAAAGGATTATTGGGCATCGTCACAAGGTTAGTGATAGTTCCCACTGCCCCTGATGAACTCATGAAATATGAGATGGATAGTGCCAAGGCATTAATTTTGATCATGTTGAGTATCACTTATGATGTGTAACCACATGTTTGGGATGCGAGAGAAATTTAGGAATCATGGGATAAACAATTAACCATATTTGAGGCAAAGAATAAGAGTAATATACTCCATCTTCACTTGAAACTACACACACTATCTATGGGGTTGGATGAGAAAGTTGAGGATTTCTTACATCAAGTGACTGACCTACAAACGAAGTTACTAGCACTCAATGAATATGTAGAAGACAAAATTTTGGTTCCTTTTACCTTGAGGGCACTCCTTTCTAAGTTTTGAGTCTTCATTATGACACCGAATGTATCCAAATATAAAGGGACATTCCAATAACTCATGAACTTGTTGCAGTAGGAGGAGACCATCATTTTATTCCAAGATGATGCCCGAGACAAAGCCCTTTTCTCAAATCCCCATTTTGGCCGAAGAATCGAAAGGTCACCCGAGAGAAGTAAACACAAGCATATCGGTGTCAACAACAACAAGCTCAAAATTCAAAGAGGTGGTGTCAAATATGAAAAACCAACACTCATGACATTTAAAAATACTTGTACAATGGCTTGAAATAAGGGTCTTTGAGTCGATCAATCCCATCGGGCACGATGATTTTTAAAAGTCACAATGAGGTCCTGCCGAATAAAGCACAATGAACATCTCGCAGCTCAACAAGATGATGACTCTGATGAGGAGACACCAGAAGGAGCCAATTGTGGTAAGAATATTGTACTATTCTCTCAAAATTCGCAACCCATGAAGAGAGTCTAGTTGATAGACTCGGTGCCAGTAAGCATATGTTAGGTGACAAGAAGCTATTTGATTCATTTTATCCAAGAAGCTAGAGATCACACTTGGATAGAAGATGACAAAGAGTACGTTGCAGAAGGAATAGGCCAAGTTACCATTCCTCTAGGACCATGAAAATGTACACTTACAAAGGTACTATATGTTCTTGGATTGACTAACAACCTCTTGTCAGTAATTCAGCTCCTAAATCATCATCTAAAGGTAGAATTTCTTGTCCAAAATGGCATCAAATCATGCTTGATCTCAAGAAAAGGTATGGTTATTACTAGAGCTTTTCTAAAAGATAAGTTATTTGCTTTAGATATTGTTTCATCTTCTGCAGTAGCTTTATCTACCTCAACAATAGAATCTACTGCCCTATGGCATTACCGATATGGTCACTTGTCTATTGGATGTTTGCACTAGTTGACTTCACAAGCAATTGTACATGGACTACACAAATTTTCCATGCCAAGAAGCTTCTCGAGGTAGTTCATAATGATCTAAATGGACCACTTCCTACTTCATTTTTCAAGATACAAGTACTTCCAATTGTTTGTGGATGACCACTCTCGAAATATGTGGGTTTTTTTCTTAAAGAAAAATAGCGAGGCTCTTCACCATTTTAAGAATTTCTATCAGCGTGTTGTGAGAGAGACCAAATAACCACTTATTCTAATCCTCTAAGATCAAGAGGGTAATTCACATAAAATAATTTATTGGCCTTCTTGAACTAACGAAGCATTAAGCAAAACCTGACTACTCCCTACACACCCCAAAAAAATGACATTGTGGAGCGACGAAATCACAGAGTGATAGAGATGGCTCGTTGCACGCTATCAACAACAAAGATGGATGATCGATATTAGGCTGAAGTAGTATAGATAGTTTTTATATTCTCAATAAGGCAATCGACAAAGATTCTAAAAAATAAAATGCCGAGAAGAGGTATGGAGTAGTAGAAAGACATCAATTACTCATTTAGAATTATTTGGTTACACAACATACATGCATGAGCCAACTCATAAGAGAAAGAAAGTCAAGCCAAAACCACTCTCATGCATCCTACTAGGATATAGGACTACCTTGAAGGGATACCGTCTCATGGATCCTGAGATAAAGAAAATATATAAGAGTCAAGACGTGGTTTGTGACGATTCATCCTTTAACTCAATAGTTATAACAAAAGAACCATTACCAACCCCTTCTCACCAACTAGTCTCTGAATAAGATGATCAACTAGAGGAGACTAGTCGAGAAAAGGTGTGCTATAAAGGGAGCTATATATTAACCTTGGAGGACTAAAGAATGTTACTCTGCATTTGTCCTCACGTCAATGAAACAGTTCTTCACAAAATAATTCAAGTTCTCATCGGAAGTGGGTACAAAGCACCATCAAAGAATGTCAATTGCAACAACTCCCAAATAATTCATCTTGAGTCAAAATGAGGAGTTGGAAAAGAAATGAGGTAATTTTTCACTCATGAGTACATTGATTAATAGCTCTGAGCCTGATAATGTTTGTGAAACACTAAGTCAACCTCGGTGGAAATAAGCCATGGATGTTGAATATGACTCACTTATGAAAAATCGACATGGGAAATTTTCGATCTTCTTACAAGAAAAAAACCATAAGATGTAAATGGGTTTTCAAGAAAAAATATAAGGAAGAAGGATCCATCGACAAACATAAAGCACAAATTGTAACAAAAAGATATGCTCAAAAGAGGGCATCGAATATGAAGAAACCTTTGCACCCACTACAAATATCAATACCATCGAGTTGTTTTCGCACTAACAATAGAGAAAGGATGGAAAATTCAGTAGATGGATGTTAAGAGTGCTTTTCTAAATGGTGGTTTGAAAGAAGAAGTGTACATGACCCAACCTCGAAGGATTTGTTGATGGAGAGCATCCTAAAAAAGTATATCGTCTCATCAAATCATTGTATGGACTAAATCAAGCTCCAAGGGCATGGTATATCAAGATCAATGATCACCTTTTGCAGATGGATTCACTCGCAGCCCCTCAGATTTAAATTTTTATATAAAGAAGCTAGGAAAATAAATTGTCATTCTTATTGTGTATGTGGATGATTTTGTGATCACTAGAAGTTCAGAACATCAGGTTGATATTTGGAAGAATGATCTCGAAAGAACCTTTGACATCACATATTTGAGGTTACTTCATTCTTGTCTTGGCTTTGAGATATGGAAAAAGAAGCATCATAGTTTTTCTCTCAAATAAAGTAAGCCAAGACATTCCTTGAAAAGTATAGAATGTCCTACCGTAAAGCTATATCCACTCCCATGGAAAAAGGTTTGCAACTTTAATGATTATAGGACTCACCTCAAGTAGATGCTACTCTATACAAGAAATTTATTAGAAAAATTATCTACTTGACATATACGAGATAAGACTTATGCTATGTCGTCACTATATTTCCAGTTCATGTAGGACCCGAAGAAATGGCATGGAACTACAACAAAGCATGTTTTGAGATATGTCCGAGGTATAGTTGATTATGGTTTGGAATATAAGAAGAATTATCAATTCTTCTTACAGAATACCTTGACTCGGACCACGCCGGATCTCGTTGATCGTAGGAAGTCAACCACTGGATACATTTTTCATCTCGGATCTAGACCTATCTCATGGATAAGTAAGAAACAAAATGTTGTTTCTATTTCATCCACAGAGGTAGAATATCATGCCACACGAGGAGATGTGTGCGAAGCGATATGGTTACATTACATTTTTGATGACATGGGGCTTCATGAAAAATAGACACTTATTCTCTATTATGCGACAATCGAGTGTGTTGAAGCTCGTGTAGAATACTATTTTTCATAAAAAAAAATTAGATTGATTGTAATTTCATTCGAGAGCATGTATTAAACCATAACATTTAACTCTCAGTACTTGTCCTCTGAGAATCACAAGTAGCTGATATTCTCACCAAATCTCTTGGAAAAGTAAAATTTGAACTTTTTAGGGGTTACATTTGCAAGAATAATGTAATAAGGGGGAATGTTGGCATATATTACATAGCTAATAATTATATATTATTAGGAGAGTTTGTTTCAACCTCAACCCATTATTCTCTCTCTATTTGTGACTTCTCCTTTCATTTGGGGGTATTGTTATTTCTCTTCACTATAAATTTGTATGTGCTTCTCTATAATAAATATGAGAGATATATGATCTCTACCTCTTCCTTCACTAATTTCTCCTAACACTTTCTTTGAGTTACTCCCAAGGCTTGTGTGGGTTCACTGTACTTTATAATTATGAAATAAATGAACTATTTCTTCATGTGATGAGTTGTATCTTTATCTATTTACAAATTTCATTCATTTACATGATGTAAAATGAAAAATGCACTTCTCGTAAGTTTCGGATCTCCAATTGTCAAAACACATCAATAGTAGTTCTCACTCCTACCGGTGTGCAATTTTTTTTTATCTCCCATAAGTGCACCCTTGTTGAGAGATGACAACAAGGGTTCTAAGAGTGTTTTATCTCTCACTTCCGTAGATACAACGGAAATATCTCATGTATGTGGCTATATCTATTGTTGTGGTGAGTCTCGGGTATTTGAGGGTATGTTATTGATGTATCTTAAACTAAATTTTTAGGGATTTGAGGGTTACAAAATGACTATAACTAAAATTGAAATGAGTTGATACACCAAAATTAATGAGGGCTTTGACTAAATACATGCATAATAAAATTGAGAACAAATTGTAGATGCACAAACCAATGGTTTTAAGAAGAGTATTAAGGCAAAACACTTATGTATTGAGGAATAAATCACAACAACACAACAAGATAAACATGCACACTAAGACTATGAAGAAAATACCAAATTTGCAGCAAGGTAATATGATTAATCGGGAATTAACTTCACAAGCATTAATAGAAAGATACACACCACTACAAATAATTAGAAAGGCAATAACTGGTTCCCATTCAAGGAAAAAATGGCAAAAATATGCTTCAACACTCCTATGTCCAAAAGTCATGTTGACAATTTTTACATTTGTGCAAAAATAGGCAACTCGAAACTTCATCGTTACGATGAAAAGGCATTACTGTAGTATACCTAAGCTAAGGGAGTTTTGATATTATTGGTTACTATTGAATTAATTAATGATTAAGTGAAATTTGCAGCTATGTGTGTTGTTACAAAACATAACAGATCACATAGTCTACAATTTCATGATATCTTTAGCAAAAGAACACAAGGGCCCCGAAGGATAGCTATGTTGTCTTGATGAAGACACCAAATTACAGAATAGGTGAAGTGTTGAGTTTTGGGATAGCAAACATAAGTGCAGATTGTAGAAATCAGATTTCATTACTGAATGTTATAGGTTCTCATTAATGTTATTTCCTTCATGATTAAGACATTCAATTATATTACTAAGTTGTTTAGTTCATCATACAATCCATACAAAAAGCTAAAATGCAGAAAGAAATATACAACTCATTTACAAATTCAATGTTTTATTCATAAAGAAATTTCAAATGTTCCCACACAAGCCATGGAACGTAACTTGAAATGTAAAGTAGAGCTACTGAAATAAGAGGTACACATGCATGAAAAAGAAAGTAAGGGGTATGAGTGAACCCATAATTACCTTGGGGTTTTTTCTTTGTTGTTCGAGTAGCTCCATCCCATATTTTTTTCCTTCTTTATCTTCATTGTAGAAGTCATTATACCTAGAAAGAAAAAAATATGAATTGTCAGTTATGAGCTTAGAGATCAATTCATATTCCTTACTGTCCTAGTTCGTGCATATGAATCTCTTCAAAACAGGAGATATAATTTACTTGAATATCAGACTGCATACATGCTCTACTCACTCAAAAAGAATAAAGAGAAAAGAAAAGAAGAAAAATGGACACAAGAGAGGCCAAAAAGCCTAAGTATTTTCTAACTATTTTCTTAAGTGTGCAGGTACAGGTTGCAGCCAAGAAGAAATAGACAAGTCATAAGTACATGCTGGAAAGAAGAATTAATGTAACTCAAACTCAATATTTTCTACAAATGGAACAAGTCACAAAAAGAAAAGAGACTAGCAAATATAAGTACATGTTTTAGTTTGCAACTAAAAAAGGAAGAATTAGATTTCAAGAAAGTTGAAGTTGGTGGAAAGAAAGGGTTACAACTGAAACAGAATAAAGAAGATTTTGGGAAAATTTTGATAGGGCTTCGCCATGTAAAATGAACATTTACAACTTTTCATCATGCTTCTTTCAACTAATACATACTTTAAAAGAATTTATTAAATCAAGTAAGTGATATAGAAAATCAATAAAGATGCAATGATCAAGCTAAACATTTTTATGTCTCGCTTTTATTTACCAAATCAGCTTCAACATGAAGTGTTATGTTCTATATTCGAATCGAAAATAAAACTTCTATAGCTGAAATGGATGGAAGAGAAAATTCTAGAAAAAAATTTCAGGGATTTGCCATGAAAAGTGAACATTTCAAATTTTCCAAAGATGCCAAAAATGTTATCAGTAAAGGAAATAAAGCAATTATGTAAAAGAAACAAGTTACAAATATCTTAACAAGCATATGAATCAAGTATTATGCCTAAAATAGTATCAAAAATAGGTGAACTGCTTGTAATTTCCAGAAAGAATCATACAAGGTACAAAGATCTCATGAAATCAAGAAAAGTCAAAGTACTAATACTGCAAGTTCCAGAATCAAATGAACAAGCCTATCTGTCTATCAAAGTATGTCAAATCTCAAAATATCTAAGTTACAGTAATCAAGAAAGATAGAAGATGAAAGCAATGACATAATAGATATTTGTGATAGAGGAGCTACAAGTGTAGCCAAACAACTTCAAGTTTACATAATGATTCAAGACCTCGAGCCCAAACTTGGGACAAATGAAAGTGTACAGTATGCTACATTATACTTCAGAGCTAAATTCAAATGCAAGATTCATGGTTAAATAGAACCAGAAAAACACACAAAGAATCAAAGGGATCTCCTTGACCATGGCTCAACACAACAAAGCTGAAACTAATGGGCGAGTTGACTGAATTTGAATCACACTAAGATGACCAAAAGCCCAAATAGAGAGCAAATCCCAAGGTGTTAAACATCAAGTAAAGGAATCTACACAAGGATGAAATGTGGAATAAGTGCAAAGTCTGATCAAAATCAGGGAACTCAGAGTTTTAAGTAACAAGAAGTGGATCTCAATCTTTCCTGAAGTCATTCTATTCCTCAAAACAAATTTCAGAATCAAGAAGGAATGAAGAAGTCTGAATACCCATATCAAAGGAGGGATACCCAAATCTAGGTTGCATTGTCTCATACCATAAATTAAAAAAAAACATGTGCAGATAGCCATTAAACAGATCCATTCATAGACATTCTGAGTTTTGAAAATCAGATCCGAGGAAGGAAGTTATGACGTTTCTAGTTTTAATCGACAAACCATTAAATGGGTATCCATAAATCAGGAAAGGAAGTAAAAACTTACTGGTTAAAATCAAAGTTGAGAAAACCCTCAAGTAACCATCTGGGTTCCAGATCGGCCAAACCAGAAGCATTTTTACAGAGATAGACTAGGGTTGGGCCATAAAAGGAGAAAGCCATACCCATATGAGAAAATGAATCAGAAAACAAAAACTCAAGATCACTCATGGATCCACATTTTCCAAGCACAAACTTCAGATTTAAGTCATAGAATCCCATTGAAGTCAAAACGCCACAAAAATAACAAATTTTTGAGCTCAGTAATGCTAAAAGTAGCTATAAATAGATTCGAGCTTGAGAGAAAGAAAATGGTGGACAATTACAATTATCTAAAGTTGCACGATTCACGAAGAATGATCTTCCCAAAAGGAGCTCAAAACCCTCATGACAAATCAAACATCAAATGCACGATAATAGGTGTAATATGAACCACAAAATCTAGAGCAAGATACAAAGCTTTAACTACTCGATTTTGATAAAATCAACAAAACGAAGCTCTCAAACAAAATATGAGTTCATAACACAACAATCAATCAACCATACAACTCAAAGTTTTTAGAATAGACTTGAGATCTACGAGTACCCACATTTTAGAAATTACGATCCTGGCCAATGAACAAATACCCATTAATGGGTATTAAGGGAATGGAGTAAAATAAAAACTCACCAATTACAGAGAGCTTCCAGGTCCTCAAAAAGTCAAGAAATCCAAAGAAAACACAATAACCACATAGTCTTTTCGAGCTCATCTAACCAACAACCAAGCGCAAATAATACAGAGAAAAGGGAAACGCAAGTATCAGTGCTCGAAGAAGAAACCGATGCCTCAACTTTACGAATGTTTCTAAGCAAAGTTGAAGAAATCATCAAAATTACAATTGTAAAGAAAACGTACCGAGGTAACATCTTCATGACCACAATGACCTTGCTCATAGGGCTCTGACAGAGTGAAAAACAAGAAATACAGATGCTCGAAGGAACAGAGGACCAAATGAATAGTAGTGCCACTCAAGAATAATCAACAACGACACCCCCATAATCACTCAAAATCTTAGAAATGATCAAATGTACAGCCACGAAGAGAGCTCAAGAGATGCTAGAAGGAATAGAGGACCAAATGAGCTTAAGTATCAACAATGGTGGTATGAAAGAATTTTTCCAGGGCTTCACCTGCAAACCAAATGCAAAGTGGAGAGAATGAATGGGGTTTGAGTTGTTTTAATTCACCCACCTCAAACGTAGTTCAACCTAACTCCACCATAGTCAATAATCAATGGCTCGAGATCAGAAGGACAAAGATCGAGGGCCAAGGATCAAGCTCCAAGATCAAAGCAAGTAACCACAGTCAGTTCATACGGCCACATTCAATCCATACAAGCCACATTCAATGCAGGGTTATAAACCCTTACTTGCAGTCAAGATCGACGACATCGAATGCATCAAGGATAGAGATCAACATTTGAGAATCACCACCAGTTTTCAAAGAAAACTCAACCTGAGTTATACAAGCCACCGAAAAACATATCGAGGGGTGAGTCATCATGGAGAGGGGGCCAGCCCCATGTTCAAAATAAAATAATTCCATATTGACTTTCGACCATAGCCTATGTCCCAAATCATCAAAAGGGGGCCGACAATTATACATGCTCACAATGATAACCAAGACCAAAAGTGGCGGACTATGATATGGCATGTGTTATCAAAGGGTGGCCGAATTACATTTGTTTGTATTGACCTTGTATAAGGTCTAAACTATGTAATATGCCATCCAAGCCAATAGTCAAAGAACACTTACCTTAATACTTGCAAAGTTACCTCGTACTCATCACATGATAAAGTGCAAAAGTGGTCCCCACTTTAAGGAGCTAGAGTTGATTTGCAGAGTGTCACTCATGTGACCACTTAGAAAGAGATGTCAATGTCAAAGCATGTGCACATGGACAATGGTCCCCACATTGGATTTTTTTGTAAATATTACAAATATTGTAATTATTTTGCTCTCACAGCAGAGAATTGATTTGTTGCATGCTTCACAAGAGGACAGAACAGAGAAGAAGACAAATTTACATGTTCAAAGGAGAAAGACTTGCATAGCAAACAAGCTTATTATTAGCAAATTATTTACCCTTGTTTTCTTAAAAATAGAACAGTCAACTTCAGTTTGACTGTATTGTAATCAAGGCTAATAATACCTATTTTTAATTACATGCTCTATTTTATTCCTTTATCTATTATTAAATAAAGGATAAAAATAAGATGCATGGCGAGTACAAGCCTTAGGCTATTTTTAGGAAGAGGGTAAATTTTTATTTTGGCTATATATTGTGTGCCTTTACAAAGCACAAAGAGGACTTTTGGATATAGGAGTGTTAAGGTGATTTTGCTATTTTTTCCTTCGAGTGTCAAGTATTTTCTGCTTTCCCAATCATTTGCATTCTTGTGTATGTTTCTATTGGTCTTGTGAATAAAAATTACCTGATTAATCATCTTACCTGTTGCAAAATTTAGTAATTTCTGCATGATATTAAAGTGCATGTTCACTTAGCAGTATTGTTGTGATACTTTACCTCAATACCTCAAATTTTTTATCCCTTAACATTCTACGTAGAAAACTATTGGTTCATGTATCAAGAATCCTTTCACATATAATTTTGCATATACTTAGTTAAATCCCTCATACAAATTTTGTGTATCACCTTAGTTTTAATTACTTTACAGTCATCTTTTACCCTTAAACCCCAAAAATCAGCTCAAGATACATCAATAAGTAACCGTCCTTGATACTGAGACTCACCTCAAAATAGGTATACTAATAGAAATGAGGTGTTTCCATTGTATCTACGAAAGAGAGAGATCGATTTTGTAAGATTAGAAAACACAGTAGCCATCTCTATACATGGTGCACTTTCGAGAGATAACAAGTCCTCATTGTGCCTTGTTAGTGCACACAATATATAGCAAAAATACTTCACCCACCTCTACTAAAAATATACTACATTCTCAGTATTCGCCCATGCATGCTAATTTTACTCCTTTATCGAGAATAAATAAAAGAATAAAAATAGACATGTTGATTATAATGAGGCATTAATAGCCTTAGTTACAAAATATACTTCCATTAATTCCTTCCATTAAAAACAAAGTTTCGAGTTTCCCACTTTTGTAAAAGTGCAAAAATTCTCAATATTTCTAGCGATCATGTGGGGAAAGATGCCTACTAGCTTGTAAGTCTAGTTACTTGCTCTAGTCCATTGGCCATTGAGTCAAAAAATATAACCAAAATCTCCCTTTTCTAAAAAATGTCCTTTATGAGAAACAAACTAAAGCCGAGAGAAGATATGGTAAACCATAACATCTGCATGAATGCACTTATTGAAATTAAATGATACAATGTGCATGATCTGCACTTATTGAAAGGAAATCCTAATCTACCCTACTCTAAGCAGCATCAAATTTATGTTAAACAAAACCTGAAATATGCATAAAAAGTAGCTTCCTTGTCTCCAAAATCGATGCCATGAGTACATCTTGAGAAACAAGTATTGTGGAAAGACTAGATAAAAGACATGTACCTTATTATTGTTCTTGAGATCATTCCAATAATCGAGAAAAACTTCTATCTCATCTCGTCACCTTCTTTGGAGTGATTTGGGGCTTCTTTGCAGAGACAATTTGAAACTCTTCCTTGTGTTTAAAAACCAACGTGAATTCTGGTACTTCGTAATTGCCTAAAAATTAGCCAAATACCGAATAGGACATGTCCTCCTCGATGAAAATAAATTGATTTTTATAATTTGATCTGTTTCCTTGACATCCATTTGATCACTAAGCCCATTTTGAAGTTGATTTGAAAGATTTTTGCTTCGTAACCTCTTTTCTTCAAAGGTACATTCTAAAATTGATTTAGACAACGATCTATTTCATAAAATTGGTGTACCTTATCATCCTAGAGAACCTTTAGAGACTTATTTGAATCCATTTCATCCTCTTCAAGCTACTATCCTATCAACTCATTATGATTGATTTTTGAGTTGTCTTGTCAAATTATTTTCCACTTATCAGATCCATCATGCAATCTTGAAATTGAAAATTATCTTCCTCTTCTAGCACAAGCTCCTCTCGTTATAAGTATATTATCTTCTAAAAATGATATTTCTAGAAGGGGAAAGAAAGGATCTGCATCCAAAAAAAATTCTTACCCCTTTTCAGATCTAAGAGGACCTTTATTCTAGAAGAAAAATGGTGAAACTATAAAACTTGTGAGTTCTATGGGTTGTTCCTCACCAATGCAATCTTCCAAATATGACAAGAAATTAGCCTCTTCACCACAAACTCTACAAAGCACATTCTATTAGGATTTCAACCTCTGTGCATGCCTCTTCATTTGAAACTAATTCTTCATCCTTTTATGACATTTTAAGATTTGATGAATCAGTAACTTGTGTGAATACAGTGTCTTCATGCACACTACATTCGAAAATGCCGATTGTTAATCATCTTCCATCTTCTTTTGGTCTATTTCAAAATCAAATTATTCCTTTTGAATCAGTTGTTTCTCTAACTCTGGAATATGATCGAACTAAAATCTAGAAAGCCATTGCTGCATGCTCTACAAAAATTCAGCCTATTGTTTTCTTCAATTGGTTACCCCTCCCGAATGACATTCTAATCCTCTCTTTCCTAGAATGGAAGTAAGGGTAATGGGGGGGGGAGTGGGCTTGATTTCAGCATTAACTAGGAAACTTTAAACATGAGGATGGGGTACAAAGTATGCATTTAGAACAACATCTTAATGCTATCTTGGAAACTTAAATTTGATTTTAGTACATGATTGCGGGGTAGAAAAATGGGAATTGACGTGAGTTGTGATAATTTAGAAACCGAGGAATAGGCTACATTGGTTGGAAAGGAGGTTCTATGGGTACTAGATTTTGATAGGAAAGGTAAGTGGGCACATCCCATTGACAGGGTTCCCGAACTTGATGTCTATCATTTTTCACTACTAATGATTTCTTATATAGTTCCTTGACAAATAATAATGGTTGTTTAAGTTCATTAGGCTCAATTTCAAGATCTCCTTTCCTTTCACAATTAGCGTAACCCTATGTATAAAGTTTACCTTGAACAACATAATAACCATTATAATTATAATCATATTGATATCTAAGGTTTGGGTCATAAAGATATCCATTATTATAGGCGTCATAGAAATGGTCCGAAAGGGAAAGTGGATAAAAGTAGTTGGTTTGGTGACAATCTATGCGCAAAATGAGCATTCATGGCTACAAGACTTCATAAAATAATTAAACTATGAAAAGCAAAATCTTCTACTAAAAAAACTAATAACAACAAAATAACATATATGATTTTCTTGAAAAATACCTAAAAATTGCAACTAAAAAATTTGATGATGTTGAAAAGTGTTGTACTAATCTAAAATTAGATTTACGGAGTTGTCGAAGTGTTCTACTTCAGATCTCCAATCTTCAAAACGCATCAATAGTATTTCTCACTCCCACTACGCGTGCAAAACCTATTATCTCTCAAAAGTGTGCCCTTGTTGAGAGATTACAACAAGGGTTATAAGATTGTTTTATCTCTCACTTCCATAGATACAATGGAAATACCTCATGTCGTGGCTATATCTATATTTGAGGTGAGTCTCTGGTATTTGAGGGTATCTTATTGATGTATCTTAAACTAGCTTTTAGGGATTTAAGGGTTAAAAATGATTGCAACTAAAATTGAAATGAGTTGATACACTAAAATTAATGAGGGCTTTGACTAAGTACATGAACAAAAAATTGAGAACAAATTGCAAATGCACAAACCAATGGTTTTTAGGAGAAACTCAAGGAAAAACACTAATTTATTGAGGGATAAATCACAACAACACGACAAGTTAAACATGCACACTAAGACTATGAAGAAATTACCAAATTTGCAACAAGGTAAGATGATTAATCAGGGAATTAATAGAAAAATACACACCACTACGAAAAATTGCAAAGGCAATAATTGGTTCCCATTGAATAAAAAAATGGAAAAAATATGTTTCAGCACTCCTATGTCAAAAAATTCCTCCTTGTGCCTTGTTTTTTCACACATTATATAGCAAAAAATACTTCACCCAAACCCTCCTAAAAATATACTACATTTTGTATTTGCCCATGCATGCAAATTTTAACCTTTATCATGAATAAATAAAGTAATAAAAATAGACACGCTGATTATAATGAGGCATTAATAGCCTTTGTTAGAAAATATACTTTAGTCAAAGTGTAGTTGACTATTTATTTTTAATGTAATTGAAACATTGGTGAATATCTTTAGCTAATATTAGCTCTTGCTTGTTGTGCAAGTCTACTTTTGAAAATTCTTGATTTTTGTCTTCTTATGCATTATGTGACACATGTGATATTCATGAACTTGTAATGATAGATTTGTCCTTTTCACTATTCTTTCCTCTAGTGGATGACATATAAAATTACTCATGTACAAAATAATTCATTTCTTTCTAACACATAGCAAAATAGAAAACTCCACCCCAATGTGGGGACCATGTGTGCACATTATTTAACCCTCTGAATAACCCCTACTTTACTTTGCATGCACTAGATTAAATGATATACCTTAGGATCCTCTTAATGATTATGTAGCCTATACTTTTGCAAGAATAAGGTCAAACTCTTGTTGATTTAACCATGCATATGGATTGTGATTATTTTGTTTAATCATGGCATAGTGAAGACCTTAGTATAAGGTCAAGAAGAAAAAAAAGAATCATGGTCTAAAATAATTTGTTTCCCCCTCCATGAGGTTTAACCCTAATAATGATGTTGGCATTTTATAGCTTAGGGGGTTAGGGTTTCCTCTGTGTTTTGACACGTATGTACTATTCTAACTTGGGTTGACTTAGTTAAAATGGTGGTCAAGTTGGGAAACTTAAAACATGAAACCTTAATAGTTTTTTCATTTTATGATCTCATTTACTAGTGGAGGTGTGGAAAATTCACTTCGAAATGCCACCATTTTTTAATCTTTCAACCTCGATCTACTCTCGCAATATTTCCTCATGAACTATGAAGTTCGGGCTCTCTATCAATTTTGTTCTATTAAGATCTCTATATGTAGACTTTGTGCTACATTTTACATTGAAAATGGATTTTTGGGAAGCTCTTTGGAAGGTTTCTCTTTACTGACCAATGTCAATGGGATTTTGAGCCTCCTTCATTCTATGACCAATAATTTCTCAAAAAAAAATTGTGATATTTTCCCAAAATTTACAGAAAATACTTCATGGGTACTCAAACTTGAGGCCATTATTGATTGTATTTGTCTTTATTTTTCCATTTTACTTTAAAAGGCCTTTGTTTCTTTGAGGTATTTCATTTTTCTTTTTATGTTAGTGTCAAAGGAGGGTACTATAGCTCTATCTCTACAAAATACAAGTTTTTTTGGGTTTACGTATAACCACTTGTTGTTGCCATTTTGGGTCTTCACCGAGCTCTACTAGCTTGGTATGATGTACTTTGTTCTGAGCTCGTGGATGAGGGTTTGTACTTGTTTAAGCCTTTATATCTTTTTATTTGAGCCATGTCTTCTCTTTGACTTGTATTTATAAGGGTTTGAACCATTTTTTCAATTTACCCTTAATGAGTATACCTAGGTGTTCATTGTAGCTTTGAGTCACCCTGTGGAGCCCACTGTGATCCATGTTTTTGTTAAAACAATTTGACTTATATTTTAAGGTAATAATATGTGGTGTTTTCAAACTGTCTATAGCTTAATTTGGGGCATTCCATTTTACCAACAAACTGGGCATTACTAAAAGTATGAGTTGCATTTGGATTTGTCATTACTTAAATTTTCCCTTGATCTTTGCTTTCATTTTCCACTTCTATTTTAGGTCTTCGTTGGGTTTGATGAGCTCACTGTGAAAACTTGTTTATTTATTCTAAAAATTTCTCATTATTTGAAGGTGTGAGCTCTACTTTCTAATTTGAACCATTTGTTATGGAGCTAAATCTACGATTTCCTTCCTTGTGTTGTGAGTCTTCATATTTTTGTGAGAAGTGATTCTGTGTGCATTTATTGGATACGACTATGATTTTCCATATGGGTTCTCCTATGATGGGTTCATAGCTCTAACTTAAGTTTGTCTTGGTCGATTATCCGTGATGTCTCATTCACTAACAAAATGGAACTTTTTGTAATAATAACTTCTTGTGCCTCGATGCACCGATGATTTTTACTCTACTTTTCCGTGCTTGAATTTCAATGTAGTTTATTATAGACTAAGCTCTCTATAAATGCATTTTGGAAGTTTCATTTTTGAAACCAGCTTATCATAGCCTCTAGGAGATGTTATGTTATTATTTATATTGCCATGTGACACGACATTGATGAAATATTTCAAATTGTTTCTACCTATAGCCACATTATTTACGTGCCCTCCTGGAATTTTGTTGGCTCGGCCTCCTATTTTTCACCATTCCAATTCTCTTAACATCTAATTCACTAGCTATGTTATTGCATATGATATTTGGCATTGAAACTCTACAATTTGATGATGACTTGGGGTATTGATCTTCAACTATTTTTTTCTCATAATTTAATCTATTCAAGCTCTACCTTGTGTCGAGGTTCTTTTAATGGCTTTCTTTATGTTTTATTTGTAGCCCTTAAATGCACCATTTGTATTTGATCTTATACAAGATTTAAAAGTCATGATAAAATCATTTAGGAACTTTGCTACAATTCTTGAGAGTTGAATCAAATTTTTTTACTTGTGATAAAGCCATTATATACTTGAACTTACCCTATATACAATGGATCTTCTATTGTGAAATAATGGAAACTATAATATTCCAATCTTGTATCACATCGTTTGAAGTTGATGATTGTATTTCAATCATTTTGTACTAGAAATTTAAAATTTTACAAAATATACCACCTAAAGATGATGATCATTATGATGATCTTCACCGTGAAATATGCTCCTATGATATTCTCATGCCTTTCTCGTTTATGTTCCCTTTCACTCAAAATATCTTCATGACTATATGTCTCTTGCTATGATTTAAATAATCAAGTTGTAACTTGAATCGAAATGTGCACCTTCAATGGAAATTTTACTCCGAATCAATCGAACTCTTCCTTAATGCATTGCTTTTTACTGCTGAAAGTGAGCACATGGGCTTGTTTCTATAACATAATTTTAATGGCATGTTGAATCTTTTAAGTCACAAAGATTGATCTATTTAGTCTTACTCACAATCTTGAATGGTACCACATGTACTTCACGAGATGTTGTATAGTTGTATCTCTATAATTTATATTATATACTCGGAATACCATGTACAATTATAAAAACTTATTACATTGAGGTGGTTATCTTGTTAGAAGTCCTTCTAAGAGCATCTTCTACTAGTAAAAACTTTATATCTTGTAGAAACGCTTTGTAACTTTGATCTCCTTGCATAGTTAAATCATGAAGCCTTTGAGAGTTGCTCTTCTAGTCATGCAAGAATAGTTTATTGAAATATTTTATGATTATAAAATTAGTTTAACTTTTGGGTACTCTGTGAACTCATGTATTTTAATTTCAATTGAAATATATCCTCGGAAGGTTGTAAATAGATATTCCTTTACAGTAATGACCAATGGCCTTCTTCTTCAAAATTTTGATACTACCATTTGAGCATTGTATTACTACTTTAAAAAGTTTTGAAACTTCCATTTGAGAATTGTAAATATGAATGAAAGAGGAATTAATGGTAGATATACTTGTTTTTACACTTGGTAACTGATTTGGGATGAGAAATTTTCTCCTTAGTCTTTGCACAATGAACTTTGTTTTTATTGAATGCTTGTGGCTTGTTATTTATTTACTCATGTACTATGTGTAACTGATCTGTGGCACTTGGTTCCTTATCCTTTGATAGCATTTATCATTGAGTATTGATATTGAAATGTGCATTTGTTTCTGCAATCAGAATTTTTTCTCTTTCATATTGTATATAAAGGCGACACATGTTACGTTTACAACCAAACTTTTATTCCATGAATGTAACTTCCTTAATTCATTCTGTGTTGAATCACTTGGATTTTGTGATCATGCCTTCTTGATAACATGAGAAATTTCATCTATTCTTGATCATCTATTTGATTTATTTTTTTATGCTTTTTAAGATGATATTCTACCCTTCAATATGACTCTAGTACTTCTAATTGTAATCTCTTTGAAGAACAACAATTTGTTTAAAATTGTGAGTACAATAGACAGGAAGTTCGAGCTACAACACATATTTATTCTCTCTTTCAGGTACCTTCTTAAGATGCCTGTAAGAGTGGCAAGGACAACTTAAAATCAACTTGGAGAATCCATCCGAACATGCAATGAACATACAAGTATTTTCTTTATGCACTTTCTTTCAAAGTTACTCACACGGCTTGTGTGGGTTCATTGTACTTTAAAATTATGAAATAAATGATAATTTCTTCATGTGATGAGTTGTATATTTACAATTTTTCATTGTTCTTTCATTTACATGATGTAAAATGAAAAATATACAACTCATAAACATTAGGAACCTTTCATTTAATCATATGAACTTAAGATAACCGATAACAAATTAAAAGTTAATAAAGTTAAGATGAAACTAACTTTATCCCTGAAGTGGATTTTCCTCTCGTAATCTTTGAGTTATCCATTTTCTTCTTATTGTCCCCTTCTGTTTGTGTCAAGGTCCTGCACTATTTCTTGAGGGATCTGGTGCATGATCATGACATAGATGTGATGGAAAGTAATACTAAAAAGAAGATAGACATTCTGAAACTTGTAAAGTGGCATTTCACTTCTTTCTCTCCCTTAGTTAGGTTCATCCATTCATTCCTTCCATCGAAAACATATTTTTGATTTACCCATTTTTACACAAGTGAAAAAATTGTCACCACACACATAGTTCAAAAGAGTGTGTAGTCATCCAGGTATAATATAATGAGATATTTCTCAGTTCGAAACATGTATACATAGGATATAGTTAATCGGAAGAATTAATAATAATTTAAATCAAAATGGTCTTCCATATGTTCAAAAATCTATAGATTGGTTAGGAGTATATGAGTATATCATGATTATGACCCTATCTAATAATAAAATTATCAATAGTTTTGACCTTTTCACAAAGTTTATCGTATTGAGAGTTATATAAAATTTATTACCAGTTTATAAATTCCACCTAAAATTATTATTTTTTTACACATAATAAGATCAATTTCACTCAACTAAGGCAAGTTAGAGGGTGAACATAGTACTTGACCGCTTGACCATGACACTTGATGTAGGGGCATAACTTGTAAACACCATAACTTTTGATTAGACCGTTGGATCATCTTCATATTTTCCAAGGTGGTGGATCCCGATTGGTAATATGTTATGACCAATTATTCCATAAAAATTTTCATTTCAAAATATGTTTCGGGCTTGATTCCTTCATCTAGTGGTCTAAAATTGGCTCTAAATGTTTTTTAATTTTTTCTACAACTTAGAGTTTTAATAACTTTTTATATGCATTGTAGAATAAGCCAAAAATTGGCATGAGCCTTCATTTGCAAAGGAATATTTTGTATGTAAAATTTGGGGCACAACTTAGGTGTTTTTTTAATTAATTGTAAGTGATTTTTGGGAGGAACCATAACCCAATACAAAAAAGGGTCAAGAACCTAGATACAACAAAAGAGAACATAAAAGGCAGGTGATAAAATGTAAATATTCAACTAAGACCAATGACTCAAATAAAAAACAAGAAGTCTGCAGAGAAAACCAACAACCTACTTGGAGGAAAACAATAGCCTAGAAACAAAAAGCTTGCAGCTCGGATAAAGTGATGAAAGCACAAGATGAGATAAGACTCAAACCTTGTTAGAAACATTAGTTTTATTTAGTTTATTATGAAATTTATTCCTTCTCTACACAAATTTCCAATTCACGTTACCTTCTTCTCAAAATATTTGAAGAAATACTTAAATATTCTCAATCGAGAATGAGACCGTTGTCCTGGGGAACTATTTATCTTTGTTTCTAAAATAACCGTTGGGGTATAAAAAACAGAGCTATCCCTTCAAACCTCGAAGCGTCTTAGGATATGACTCCTCCTTTGGAAGATCATCGATGGATTTTTAGAGTCCTCAATTAGGTCCGAATGGGAGTTAATTATTATATGTTACGTAAATAATCCTTCCACGATGCAGTTTTTCCATGTGTTTGGAATGAGCGCAGTCATCTAAGATATGCCCTATTCAATAGCATCACTAACATATAAATTCTATTCCCACATATTCAATCCTTTGAACCCAATGTTTGTCACCTATCTGCAAGTTAATTTCTACTATAAGTGACTGGGTTGTATTAAGATCAATATGAATCTTGGCATAAGTTGTATGAGTTTGACCCATGGTTTTATCATCTGCTTTCAAGTTTGATACCGTGGTATCTCCAATGGAAAAAAAAGAAATATTTATTCCAAATATGCAAAGGGATTCTAGGAAAGTGAATCCATAATGGATGGGAATCAAAGGAGTCATTTAAGGGATCGAAGGATGCATACCATGGCTTAAGCATGACACCATTGTTTAGTACTATGGTTTTTTTTTGCATTTTAGGGATTTTTAGAGCTAACGTGAAATAAAAGGAAGATTGTAATGATGTGAAATATTAGTGTGGATTCTAGAATGAGGATAAAATTATTTTGAAGATTCTATTTTTTTGCAAACAATTGTGCGTGTTTTGGAGGTATTTGAACCTCTTGTAGCTAGATCAACATTAATTGGTATCGAGATAAAGATTTTGATATTGCAAGAATGGTGAAGGTAGTATATATTACATTTTTCTATTTAATTTTTTTCCCTCTATTTTATATAATCATGGATAGATGTGGGAGGGAAGGTTTTTCCGAGATGAATAGGAATATACAGGAGCTATAGAGACAAGTTTCGAGATCACAAGAGAAGTTACCCACCTTAACAGAGACATGAAAATGGGGATGTGGACAAAAAGTGATAGCAAAGAATTACCTCTATTAAAAAATGAATGAGGAAATGAAAAAAATGATTTATTTGAAGACATGTTGAATGATAGACCATTTGAGGAGAGATTGATCCAAGATTTAGAGGGAAACAATGATGAAACCAAGATTATTATTCTTGATTATGGTGGAGGGTTACAAACGAGAGGAGTTGATTGACATGTTAAAGTACATGGAAAAATTCATTGAGTGTTAAACCATTTCGAGAGGATAATAAGGTTAAGTTTCCATGCCCTAAGTTGGCTTGAAATCAATTGATTTGATGGGATATTTTGCAAAATTAAATAAATATGAAAGGAAAGGGATAATTTCAAAATCGAATAAAATGGTGAAGACATTGAAAGATAAATTCTTCCTATAGATTATGTCGACACTATTTCAAAGGTTTCAAAACCTCGAGACAAATGGATCTAAGCATTGAATATTACACCAATGAATTTTACAAGATATCAATCTCGGTAAAACAAGAAGATTATAAAGAACAAAATTCTATAAAGTATGTAATTGTGTTGATTTATACTATACAAGATGAACTGATTATGCTATGGATCCATAGCTTTGAATGATGCTTATCAAAAGAGTTAAAAGGAGAAGAAAATAAAAATAGGATTAATTTTAGAGAAGGTGTGAAGAGATGTCCATCATCATCTCTAATGAGAGGTAGAGGTAGATTTAATTCTATAAAAGGTGAATCCTCTAATGCAGAAGGGAAGGAAGAATCTTGTCAAAGTGGTTGTAACTACCAAAGAGGTATGGGGTTTTAAAGGGGGTGAGCTTATAATCAAGGGTGCGGTTGGAATAGCCCTCAAAGGTAGTATACATGTTACTTGATGTGGTGAAGAAGAGCACAAATATTCGAGTATCCACACTATCCTTTATAGGATAAATGACAAAGAGAACAACCACCAAATAAACCCGGTTGAAGCTAATAAGGAAGAAGAAAAGGAGATTTCTACAAAATTGGGTGAAAATCTCATGATAAGGAGGATAATGATCATCCCGAGGAAAGAGAAAAAACAAGATTGTGCTGGTGTTTATTCATAAGTGCTGAAAAATATCTTTCAAGCAAGATGCACCTTTAGGGAAAAGGTATGTAACATTATTATTGATGGTGGTAGTTGTGAAAATATGATCTCAACTATGATGGTTGATAAAATCAATCTAAAATGTTAGAAGAACTCATATACCCATCATATATCATGGATCGAGAAAGAGAATGAGGAAGCCATAGATAAACTATTCCTTATAAAGTTAATTATTGAGAATACCTATAAGGATGAGGTGTGGTTTGATGTTATCCCGATTGATGTATGCCATATATTACTTGGGAGGCCATGGACATATGATAAAATGGTTACACATCGTAGACGGAAAAATACTTATAATTTTAGGAATGATCGTGTAAAGGTGGTTTTCTTACTCTTCAAGGAAGAAGAGAAGAGTGAGGGTGTGTTGATACAAAAGATTTTTTTAGAAATGGAAGAAGTTTTTTGGTGTTATGCATTGATATAGGATAAGGTGTAAATAGATGAATTTGATATACTTGTTGTGAAAACAAAGGTACTAAAAACATACAAGGATGTCATACCGGATGAGCTACTAGATTGATTACCCTAGAAGAAAGTATACAAAACCATATTAATTTGATCCCGGATTGGCCCTTCCAAACCAAATAGCCTACGGGATGAGTCGACACAGAGTGAGGAGTTGAAAATACAGGTGACATATCTAATAGAGAAAGGGTTAGTGAGAGAAAACATGATTCCATGTGCAACTTGAACGTTATTGACTCCCAAAAATGATGGAGACTAGAGAATGTGTGTAGACAACGGGGCCATACAAAAATTAGAATTATCGGTTCCCAAATCTCAGATTGGATTATCTAATGGATGTCTAGCGGGGAGCCCGATATTTTCAACTAGGGGAGAATGACGCTAGGGCATAACTTGTGAAGGCCATAACGTCGATCCAATTGTTGGACCTGTCTTGAAATTTTCCAGGTTGTAGATCTTGATTAGTAATATCACCGTGACCAACTACTACAAAAATGTTTTTACTATTTTGAAATATATTCGGGCCACATTCCCTCACCTAACGGTCTAAAATTTGTTCCTAACATTGTTTTGCTTTTGTGTAGAACTTATAGTTTTAATAACTTTTTAATGATTTATAGAATAAGCCAAAATTTTGTGTGAGACTTCAATTATGAAGGTATATTTCTTACGTAAAATTTGGGGCCCATATGAGGTGTTTTAATAATAGGTGATTTTTGGCATTTTAGGGTTTTTTCAAGTTGATGTGAAATAAAAGGAAGATTCTAAAATAATGAGTAAAATATTTTTGAGCTTATGGATTTTTGTAAATAGTGTTATGTGTTTTGGAGGTATTTCAACCTCTTATAGATGGATGCAAATAAACACTAAGTTTTAGATAAACATTTAGAGATCTTGTGGGCATGGATCTCCTCTCTCTCCATCTATATTTTGGTAGGTTAATATTGTTATTCAACTTTTAATCGAGTTATTTGTTATATGGGAAAGGTATGATAACACTCGTTATATTTTCTAATATATATCGTTATTTATAAAATTGGTCTGATAATTACTTGTAGTGGTGTGTTCCATGGGGTTACAAAAGTTTTCAATGTGGCTTATTTCCTCAGGTGGTTCCTCCTTTTCTCTTACATTTCAAAGGGAAGACACCAAATATTCTCATTGAATTTTATATATGGTCTTCTTCCTTCTAGGGTGATTTGGTATTCACTATTTTTCTCAATATTATCTTCTTATGTGTTGGGTTTCATACACCTAATAATATAATTTACCCTCATAACAATTGGGACTAATCATCACGTATGTTTCAAAAAAATGAAAAAATCAAATCTATGAGCATAAGAAAAGAATATGAGATTCTCTATCCATATAACAAACCCATGTATTTCTTCCACATTTTTCATTAATTTCACTTTATGCAAGTTAAAATTTTACATATTACATGTTACATTTGATTTAAATTTCAATTATTTACTATTGACATCAACTACACTTTGTATCAAGTGGTTTCATCATTGATTATGTCAATACAAACATAACAAGACACTACAAAACAAACTTTGAGAGGAGGAATAATAAATCTACACACTCACATATATCTTCCTTTAGTAATGTAATATTCATGTAAATTCTAAATCAAGGAAATGTAGACACTAAAAATTTCCCATATCTATGTACGATCAGCTAAGTGCACTCATTGTGTTGTGATTTCATGTTCATATCATCTTTGTAAACATTAGTTGTAAGAATTAATTTATTTTTAAGATACTACATAATAAAATGGGAATTAATTAATTAGAATAATCCCATGTAGATCCCCATTGCATCCTTATAGTGTGTTAGCTAACTAAACCTATATATAATTCTAATAATGGTGTAAACAAAATAGGATATATGATAGTTATAATGTTAAAAATAATAAAGATAATTATAATGTTAGAGTAGGTATTTACCGTAGCTTATGTTCACCTAGGTACTTTATTTACCTTTATTGTATTTATCCTCACCCACTTATGTGTGTGGATATTTATTTTATCTTATTTAGATATTAGGAGATATTATCTAGTTATTAGGTATAGTTCTTTCCTTGATCTATGGTATTGACTAGATCCTTGATGTCTAGTTCTCTCCTAAATCTATGGTCTTGACTAGTTCTTTGATGACTAGTTATTTCCTTGATTTATGGCTTGATCTACGACCTTAATCGGTTCTTAGATTGCTATTCCTTTCCTATTTAAGCAAGACCCATTCTCAATGTATTGTATTGAGTTCCATAATAATATATGTTATTGATACTCATTTGTTTGCAAAGGTTTATGTAAAGTTATTCGCAAATTAATTTCATCTTATTGATCGTGGTGTTTCATTAGCATTTGTGTTCTTGGCTTGGTACGATTTGGTTATCATTCATTTTATGCTTTCATGTTCATATCATACTGTGCACATTATTTTTAAGATATTACATAATTAAACGGGAATTAATTAATCGAATAATCCCATGTAGATCCCCATTGCATCCTTATAGTATGTTAGCTCACTAAACCTATATATAATTCTAATAATGGTGTAAACAACAATAGGATATATGATAATTATAATGTTAAAAATAATGAAGAATAATAGAATATGAAGAAATGAATATTCTAGAATTCTTTTATTAGATAAGGCAATAAAAATTTGTTTAGGAGGTCCCCAGAACCCGTAAAATACAACGGAGAGAGAAATATAGAATAGTGAGAAATGAGATGAAACAACCTCTACTAGTGACTAGAAGACACAAAAATGAAAACAACAATGAAACAACCTCCACTTGTAACAATGAAAGCAAAGGTCAATGGGACTTGACCAAATAAAAATCAAGAAGTTGTCCTAGAGAAACTCCAATTAATGCGACGATCTTGATGCTTGGGTGGGACCTTAGTCCAACCTTCTTAAGTTAGCTAGATAGATTCCCTCATCCCATCTCCATGTATCATTTCATGACACCCAAGGCCAACAAAAAAACTCCATTCCATGTCATTCAACATATCCCTTAATTCAAGAAAATCCTGGTCCAAATTTGTCCTTCTTAATTAACGACCACTATCCGGTCTATTACAAAATTTTAATTTGGGCCCTCCCACCCATTGGACTCAGTATGGCCAATCACCCTCATCGGGAGAAACTTCAACCGATACAAGATCTTCCAACCTAACACAGTTGTCCTCGGAAGCATAGACACGGACATCCATTAAATGATCCATTACGTCTCCCTCCCCCACTAGTAAAACAATGTCATCCACTCCATTTCCATTCCCTCCAACTCTTTCAACAACTCGATTTCACATACTAAGAGGGGATCCTCTCGCATCGTAGGTATTATCATCATATCAAATCTTCTTGCGCTTTCCACAAAAAAACCGAGAACTTTTAACCTCAATATTTTTTCCTATTTTCAAATGGGAGAATTTTAAAATATTATTTTAGGTATTTTTGCACCTCCAGAACAACAATGCAAAATCGATCATAAGGCTTAGTGGCAAGGTCAACGGTGACTAGCCTACCCATAGATCCGACATTTCGAGGAAACTATAAGGCTTCAAGAAATATAAGGGGAGAACCGGGAGGCGAATCCGGACACTGGAGAGTTTGGAATGTGATTTCATGTGTCAATCTTGGCTCCCAATGGAGAATACTTGAGAGCATCAAAGCCATAGAACCACGAACCTCTTGTAGCACCTTCTTGCAGGTGATGACTCATCTTGGAAACAAAAAAGAAAAGCCTCCCCACAAGATCCTTGAATTCAACCTTGAAATCCATATAATTCTTCACCAATCCCTAACAAAATCGATATTCAGCTTGTTGCCAACAAATCTACCAAAAATCACGAATTTTAATCGGTCTTGGATTTATCAATAATAGAACTAGTTATCTCAAGTCATGAGTCTCAGTATCTTTCCATGATATGGAAATATTTTTAGCACTCGATTGCGCTTTCAAAAATTCTAGCGAGTCCATGTTTCCATCATAACCCAAGTTTACAATGGAGGTGAATAAATGGGTAATATATGTGATAAATAATAAGATAAAACAATTACTTCTAGGTAATTCTCTTTATGAATATCCCGAGGCTATTATTGGAAAATCTCTTGTATTTCAAAAGTACATGGAAGAAATAATATATGAATATTCTAGAATAATTAAAATAAAAGTATATGACATATTTTTAATACATTTTATTAAACATTGATCAATGGAATTGGTGGTTCAATTGATGAATGCAATATGTAATAATATGTTAAAATAATTAGATAAATGAGGGTTAATTGACTTTTTATTAGTTTACTTTCAACTTAAGTAGTGTACTAGTAAAGTGTTTGACTTATGGCACTCTTAGACATATAAACAACGAAATGTAATAATATTATAAGACTATATTATATAGAAACAACATAAAACTACATATGAAAAGGCATTTTTATACCAAAAGGTTTATCCCCGGTTGGAGTGCGAATCGCTCAGCTCGAATGACACATATCAGGGAATGAACAATGAAAATGTAGGAGACAATGTATTGAAAATAAGACGGCCCAAGATTATTTAATAGAGGGGTTGTGGATCTTAAAGAAATGTAACAAGGAATGATCGGAGGAAAGGGCATGAGTTGTTTTTGCTAAGTGCCAAAATCATCCCTTGATGGAGGTGGATGTTCATAGTCATGAATCAAGGAAGGGATAGTTAATGAACATACATCTTTGGGTGATACCTTTTCCATACTTCCATTTTTGGAAAGACAAATTTACATTAGTTGGCCCTCCTCACCCAAAATGAATATTGAAATAAGAGAGGCCTTCATACATAGGTTATGGAATGATAGACAAAGTCCATTTTTAAGGATACATTCAGACTATTTTCACATATGCCTGGGGTCTCGGAGTCAAACTATTCTTTGGAAAAATATCCAAGGAGAGTCAATATCATATTTTGCTTTCCCATTTAAAGTGTCTTTCCACTTTACCCTGGGAATGTGGTTTTTTGAATTGATAAAAAAATTGGTCATATCCGGAGCATATCTATTAAAATATTTGTTTTATTTTGGTATTATTCAAAAGGAGTACAACAATTTAGTGAGAGTGAGGTATTTGTTTATTCCATGGATAGTTGGAATTTTGTTGAGGATGGGCCTTCCTTCCCACATCACTCCTAATAAATTTAACCCTATATTTTGGTGCCTATTTATGGCTCACGTAATTGTATTAGAGCTCAAAATTTACGATCAATGGTTCACAAAAGGGAAGAGGTCTCTAGCTCAAATCCCGAACCCTTGCACACATTTATTTGTTATTGGAAACTTCTTTGTGGCTCGTCTCGCAACAAGAGTGGAATGGAGAGAAGCTGCAATGCTCTTCTTTACCGTTGGATTGTTTCACTATGCGGTGGTATTCATCACACTTTATCAGAGATTGTGCTCGGATATCATGGTTTCCAGAAAGATATGGCCAATGTTCTTTTTATTTATTGTAGCTCCGCGCTTGGTGAGTGTTTGGTGGGAGGAAATATCAAGATCATTTGATATAAGGTACAAGGTAAAGGTTGAGTAATAATATTAGTGAATTCGATCGAAATTTTCTTACATGTAATTAAAATTAATTATTTGGTGGGCTCCTAGTTTCTACTGTAATTTACAGATAATGAGATTGAATATTTTTGTGATAATAGGGAAATTTTTCAATGATTTGGTGGGTGTGCATATACCAAATGTTAACAACATCAATTTCTATAGTGAAATATGTAGAGGAGGTGAAGCATCTAATTAGAGGGAGTTTAGCATTAGTTGTGTGTTTTTTTCCGATAGGAATGGTGTTACTTCTATTTCTACCTAGTGTGAATATGATTGTGGTGAGGGGCTGCTGTTTCCAAATGACATCATCAAAACTATATATGCCTCACTTTTGATTTGTTTAATTGATAGGTATTTCTTATTTACTTATGTGATTTGAGTTTAGCCAAGTACTATTTATTTTTTGTGTAGTGATGGTTGTTAGTTATAGTTCCAAATGGTCTATAGGTAGAGAAATGGTTTTATCATGTGACATAATTGAATTACATCTATAATCTAATTTTTGTATATATTTGTTTTTGTATATTATGTTGGTTTATTCTACTACAACATTGCACATCTTAGAAATTCCATGTACCTAAAATTTCATGTATTTTTATTTCAAAAAATTATTAAAACTTACTCAAAGGCCATGCCAACATCGATATCCATTCGAAGAATTTGAATATGCCTTGTTTAAACTCTTAAAACATTGGGGAATGTGGCAAAATGTGATTTTCTTTAGACTATATCGAAGAAATGGACAATCACAGAACCAAAACTAAACTTATCAGCTTGAATAAATTACACAAATTTTTCTCTAAAAAAATCATACTTCCACATTATATTTTTAAAGATATTTTTTTGTAAAATATTTCGAATATTTGCAATAACATTCACATGTAACTTGCATATTTAAAATTTGACTGTCATTTTTAATATATATTTATACATAAATTCTTTAAAAATATATACAAATGTCTTTAAAATAATTAAATAAATTTATAATAAATACAATAAAAACCATTTTTAGAATTTTTAAAAATTACCATCATAGAAATAATGTTTGATAGGCATACATGGCACTCAAGTTTAACACATGCATTTTATTTTTTAAAAAGCGGATGGTAGATTGATGTGGTAATGCATGACTTGATACACTTAATTTTAGAGGCGGACCACGTATCATTTTTCAAGTCTTCGATGATTTTTTCAAAATTTCTTGTTTACAATACTCACCGCCAAAATTCTTAAATATAAATAAAAGGACTAGTTTGGCCTTAGGTATCTTGATTATTCATGTGTCGAATGAAGATCACCTTTCAATTCAAAATTATCGTTCAATTTTTTTATAACAACCACGTAAGTAACAATTATGGATATATACATAAATTAATATTAATCCCAAATTATAATAATCACACTTGGGGAAAGAGAAGATGTTTCTATTTGTGACCATTGTTCCACATAAAAAAATAACAAGATTTTTTCTAAAATGCAATTAATACTACACTTTATAGTGTCCACTCCTCTTCGACATTGATATTACTCTGATTTTGATTATTTTGGATTGGAGCCATAGACATTATTATCATATTTATCTTTAGACATTGATAGATGGATATTGTTATATTTTATTAGCTTAATTGATAAATAGTATGGATGTTTTAGATTTATGACATGATGTGATTTACAGGATGGATTATATGCATGGATTGACATATTAGTATTTGATGATCTTGAGCTACTACTGTACTGACACATTGGATTTGATATATAGATGTTGTTAGATGATTTAGTTGGTTTTGTGATCTTATTGCTAATTGATAAATTGATAAAATTGAAATATTTGGAATTGTGAACAATTGGTGAATTACTTAATTTTAGCGATGGTTTAGTTATGATATTTGATTATATAAATTGATATGTATATGTGTGTATTTTATTATCTCGATGTTGTTAATATGGCTATGAGGCCAAAAAGGTATTGTTTTGATTTTTGTAGGCATTTGCAACACAACAAACAAAAGGAGATATGATACCAATAGTGAAGGAATTTGGGGTATTAACAACAAGTCACCTTGGAAACTAGTGTAAATGTATGATGTTATTATTGTTAGATTGTTAGGAGGTTCCCATTGGGGGGTGGCCTCAAATTCAACCTTGGGTAAATTGGTGTTTTCCCTTTTTGGTTTTACTTATTTTTGAGTAATTGTATTTTTTTTAGTAGTGTGAGTCACTTTTATTATTATTGTTAAGTACTTTGTTTAAGTTAACTAGACTTGATTAATTAGTACAATTTGAGATGTGACCAAAAGGGAAGGGGGTATTTAATATGAGTAGGTGGTTTTTGGTTCATGTTGGAATTCAAAGGATTTTATTGATTTTGAAAGGTGTATACTCAACCTTGCATGTAAATTTCGGATTTTAACTTTCAAGCCAATTTTGGAGGCTTGTGGGACAAGTTACACTTGTCTCATACCTCTTAAATTCATCCACCCATATTTCCTATGCTTTGAGGGGGTTATTTTAGGCCTTTTTGTGTGTTTTAATGGGAAAAATAGCAATTAATTGCACTTTTATTACAAGAGTCTTTAATTGTGTCCTTTAGGGGTGTGGGTTTGGGTTTTAGTGTGTAAGAGAGTTTTCATTCCATTAACGACCAATTTATTGTGCTTTGGGGTTGGGTTTGACCTTGTGATGTGGACTAGAGGGGAAATAATGTGACATCCTACATGGAGCCACATCACCCTCTCTCCACTCTTTTCTATTTATTCTAATTTGTTTGAGGATTTGGGGGTTAGTTGTTTATTTTTAGGAATTTTTATTTTTGGAAGTAGAATGGCCCTTAGGTTGTGTAGGATAAAATGGAAATGAGGATATTTTGGAGGGAGGCATAAGAGTGAAGGAGGCATATGATTTATTTTCTTTGAGGGAGGAAAATACTTTTGTTGGTTGTGATTGAGTTCTTGAATGTTTTAAGGTGGACAACCAAACCCTTAGGAGGTATAAGTAGATCCAAATGTTCCCTTTTCCTTCTTGGCTTGAGTTTAGAGCCTTTGTGTTGGAAAACTTGTGTGTTGATGTAATTTTATTTTTGTTCTTATTATGTTGAATGTTTGGTTTGAATGTGAATGTGGAAGCTTTGTTAAGTTTCTAATGGTTGTCCAATACCCCTCATTACTTATTTGTTGGGATTTGAGGGCCAATGAGGAAAAAGGCTTCTCTTCCTCATTGGATTATTTGTTGGATGGAGAGTGTTGCCTACTCCCATATTTTGGTTGTTGTGTTTGGACTTTGGGAAGAATGTGGAGCTCAAGTGAAGAATGATCATAGTAGCATTTGGAGAAAAACACCAAGATACCTCTTTGTAAAAATTCTACCATGTTCTCTCCATTTCAATGGATGGCTTAAACTTGCATTTTTAAGAATTTCAATCTCTTGAAAATGTGTTGTAAAATGGTCAATTTTATCAAGTTTTCAAATGTATGTATATGGAAAATGGGAAAAGGATAATTGGATTTTTACTTTGAAAATCCCTCCAACTTGTAAACTATACTAAGAGCTTTTGAATAATAAATTTGAATTTTAAATGTCTTTGTTCTTATGAAGGAAACTACCAAATTTTGCATTGTTTACATGAATTAGAAAACTTGAAATGGGCTTGAAATGGAAATGAATTTCTTTCAATCTAAGTTGTTTTACTGCATTCAAAGTATGATACGATTCATTTTTCAAATATTGAGAATCTTGTTTAAATGCACTTGATGTTTGAAATGGTTGTCATTTATTTATTGTAGAAGAAGAAAGAGAAATAGTTCTTGTTATATTGAAAGGAAGGAATTTGAAAATATTGAAATTTATAGTTACATTCCTTAGAATATTAGAGAAAATAAAGTAGTTTATTAAAATTCTTTAAAAGGGGGAAAATCTTCTCCTTACTAGTTATAGTAAGTTTAATGAAATTTTTATTAGTTTCCTCAATTTCACCTTTAAATGAATAGGTATAAAGTTTTAAATTCTTCATCTTGTGTTCTCCTTTGTCTTATAAATAATTTGGTCCCTTTTAATAAGAAAAACAAAATATAGATATCCATATACCAAATTATAAATATGTTTAAATATATACATTTACTTTATAAGTGTATACATATTAAATATAATACAATTATAAAATTATTGATATTGGAAAAAGAAATCACATTTTTCAATGTTATTATTAACATATATATATATATATATATATATATATATATATATATATATATATATATAAAATAAGTATTATTATTATTATTATTAATATAAACAAATAAAAATAAAAATAAAAAATTGTATTGAGCATGGCTTAACCACGCAATCGTAGATGGTTGGGGGTTTGTTTAATTAGGTGGGGAATTGGGAGGAGGTTGTCATTGTACCCCCACCCCATAGTAGTACCACTCATTCCTTGTTTGTTGGGTTTCAAAGGATAATGAAAAAGAAGACTTATCTTCCTCATTGGATTATTTGTTAGGTGGAGAGCATTGCCTACTCCCCTATTTTGGTTGTTGTGTTTAGAATATGGGAAGAAGTGATGAGGGTCGTATATCCTCACCATTAATAATGTTAATCTAGGTTGGTGTCCGAAGGTCAGATGCATTAAGAGAAGAAGATCTTGGAAAGTAGTTCCTTTAAACACAATCCAACTTTACATAAAATAAATCACACATGAAGAAATTTAAAGGCACACTTGTAGAAACGTAAAAACACTTGTATAAAAGAAATTGTTGAATTGAAAATAAATAAAAGAGGAAAAGACACTGCGCAGTTCATAAAAGAAATTACTTAACATAAAAAAATAGAAATTTACAACAAAATGGAAACTTCATAAATAAAGAATTAAACATTAACACATTGTTCCATCTTCCTTGGAATGAGTGGTTAGCTCATTCCTTGTAAGAGGACTTAATTCATACTTTTAATTAGAACTTTCATAATAATTTTACTTTATAAAATATTGGAAAGAAAGAATAGATCTTTATTTCTTGGGAGAAAAGAATTTAATATATAAGTGTGGAAGGATGCATTTATAATTCATGCATCCAACCAACTCTTTATTTTAGCAAATACAATATGATCTTATATTTATTCCAATCATAACAGCTAAGATCTCCATTTGTACAAAATATGGAGAGAGATATATTATTGGAGTCAAATCTTATCTTACTTATTTTAGGAAGATTTACTCCCAAATCTTCTCCTTGTTTTTTGGTAACAAGAATCACAATGATTTTATTCTCCTACATTATTGAAAGGATTTTTTTCCTCAAAAGATGATTTTGACCAAATACCTTTCCCGGATTTTCCATTTGACTTTGTTGTTTTTTATTGTGCAACTTTTGACGCTTGTCTAATACACTTTTTCCTCGACTGCAGTTCACTAAAAGTTAGATTTATCTTCATTGGTAAAACCTATAGCAAATATGAATGAGGTTTTTGTTAAACACATTTCTATTAACAAAATCCTCTCTCAAATTTTTGTTTGATTTTTTTAATTTTTTTATGGAACTTTTAGTGCTTATCGATACACTTTTCTTGATTGCATGCTCACTAAAAGTTAGATCTTTCTTCATTGGTAAATCCTGTAGAAAATCCCAATGAGGTTAAATTAAAGAAATTTCTATGAACAAAATTCACTCTCATATTTACCATTTGAATTTTTCTTTTCATTTATGGAGCTTTTAGTGCTCATATGATACACTTTTCTTGGGATTACTTAATGAAAGTTATATTTCTCCTCATTGGTAAAACCTGTAGAAAATATGAATGAGGTTTATGTTAAAATGTTTCTATGAACAAAAAACTATCTCATATTTTCCATTGGATTCTTTGATTTTTCAAAATTCCTCAATAATTGTCATTTCGTTGAGGAGCTAACGCTGTCATTCCTTATATGCATGTTCGGGAACTAAAGTTGTCATTTCTTTTAGGTAATTTTCATAACAAAGGCTGTCATTCCTTTTATGAAAGTTCCAGAACTAAATCTTAAATTTATGAAACTAAATATGCTTTGTCCACGAATTGCAAGTTCCAAAATTAACTGTCATTCTATACCTTGCAACTTTGTCCATTATTTTAATTGCTTGAAAATATAAATATATGAATTGCAAGTTCTAGAACTAAATGTTATTTGATTGATGAAAGTTTCGGAACTAAATACGCAAGTTCTGGAACTAAATATGTGAATTCCGAACTAAATCTGTGAGTTCCAGAAGCAAGTTCCAAAACTAAATCTGTGAGTTCTAGAACTAAATCTGCGAGTTCCGTGAGCTAACTTAAAATAGTTATAACTTTTTCATGTGATCTTGGATTGAGATGATTATTGTTTTGAAATTGCATAATGTTTTGAGAGGAATCTGAATATGAAATTCTATTTGCGTTTAGATATACCATCCATGATCAATTCCGCTTTACCCAATACTAGCATTATCTTTCCTTTATGGCCTCGTATATACAAGACTTTGCATCTTTTCCCAAATAATCAATACAATTAGTTAACAAAATAGATAACAAAATATTTCTAAATAATTAACAGGATATATATCCTATATTCTATCTTAAGAAAACTATAAGTTCCTATATTACATTTAAATAAACTTTTAAAGGTAACTTGGAAGGTAGAAATAATGGTAATTTATGGCCAATGTATGGCCTCATCAAGAAGGTAGATCTCAAGTGAAGAATGGTTATAGTAGCATTTGGAGAAAATCAGCAAGATACCTCTTTGTACAAATTCTACCATGTTGTCTCCATTTGCATGGATGGCTTGTCACTTGCATTTTTAAGAATTTCAATCTCCTCAGTAAATGTGTTGTAAAATGGTCGATGGAAAATGGGAAAAGCATAATTGTATTGTTACTTCGAAAATCCATCTAACTTGTAAACTAGACTAAGAGATTTTTGAATGATAAATCCGCATTTTAAATGTCTTGGTTCTTGTGAATGGAAACTACCAAATTTTGAATTGTTTAGATGAATTAGAAAACTTGAAATGGGCTTAAAATGGAAATGAATTTCTTTCAATCTAAGTTGTTTCATTGCATCAAAAGTACGATATGATTCATTTTTAAAATATTGAGAATCTTGTTTAAATGCACTTGTTATTTGAAATGGTTGTCATTTATTTATTATAAGAAGAAATGAAAATAGTTCTTGTTCTATTGCAAGGAAGGAATTTGAAAATATTAAAATTTATAGTTACATTCCTTTACATATAAGCGAAAAGAAAGTAGTTGATTAAAATTATTAAAATGGGGAAAATCTCCTTCTTACTAGTTATAGTAAGTTTAATGAAAACCTTTATTAGATTCCTCAATTTCACCTTTAAATGAATAGGTATAAATTGTTAAATTCTTCATCTTGTGTTATGATTTGTCTTATAAATCATTTGATCCCTTTTCATAACAAAAACAAAATATATATATCCATATACAAAATTATAATTATGTTTAAATATATACATTTATTTTATAAGTGTATTTATATTAAATATAATATAATTATAAAATTATTGATATTGACAAAATATATCACATTTGTCAATGTTATTATTAACATATATATATATATATATATATATATATATATATATATATATATATATATATAAAAGTTTATTATTATTATTATTATTATACAAACAAATAAAAATAAAAATAAACAAAAATAAAAATTTGTATTGAGCATGGGCTTAGCCGTGCGGTTGTACATGGTTGGGGATTTTTTAATTAATTGGTTAATGGGGAAGTTGCCGACCACACCCCCACCCCATAGTAATATGGGATGAGGGGTGGGGTCGGTGACCCACCTCGCTCCCCCTCAATATATTAAAACATTATCTTTTAAACATAACACATCTGTGAGTTAATATATATGCGGGTTGTAACACACTTTCAATTCGGCCTTTGTGAAAAAAATATTACAAGTGTGGTCTTTGAAAATTTTCAACCATGGTTAATATATAAGGAAGTATATACATATGTGTGTAAGTATGTGTGTGTGTGTGTGTGTGTGTGTGTGTATTTTTATATATTTACAAATATATATATATATACATCAAAATATTTTTGTTTATCACTATTCAAACCAGATTTTAAAAAGGGGCAAAAGTGCGTATACCCAAATAGGTAAAATACGAGATAAAGTATATTATTATAAATTTAAAAAACCCTAGAAGAGAGTCATAAATAGAAAAAACAATGAAATGAGTATCCATCCATGAGATTTAATGGATTTCCATGGCCTCCCTTCCTCCTCTCCTCCCAAACCTATAAAACAAAAATGAGAAAATAAGCTAAAAGAATGAATAAGAACACTCCGTAAAGATGACTAGGGTTAGTTTGAAATCCCTAAGATCCTAGGGCCCATATTAAATCCATTTAAGGGTTGTGATTCATCCCTACAAAATTTAGGTGAGAATTAGGTGGGATATGTTTTAAATGAAATGCATGTATAACTTGTGAATGGGGCCTCTCAAGGGGGTGTTAGAGAGAAAAATTAAAATGTAACCTTGGGGTGTTAGTTTAGTGATTTTCTTTTAGACCTTGACTTTTTTTTGTTCTTTTAAATTAAATTGTATACCAAGATAAGTAAACAATGTGTACTAGAAAGACCTAATTATTTGATCCTAATTTTATAGGAGGGTAAGTTTAGACTCACCCTAAAATAATAAGTTAATAAATGGCATTAGAACTATATTACTAAATTAACTAAAGATTGTAACAAGTGGATTTTAAGCCTGAACTATGGAATTAAATAATATTAACTAATTGTTAATTAAAACGAATAAATTATTAACTAAGAAAATATTTAGTTCTAGTTGAAGGTTACCCAGATTCTGGTTTTAACAAAAAAAAATATTCCATAAATTCTCCCAAGTGATCTTTGGGTTTGTCTTGGGTTTTGTGTAGGAAAATAGTGGGCGTTACACCTGGTATTAAAGTCATGGGCTCAACGCTTGGACCCTTGGGCACATTTGAAAAACTAAAACAGCTTAACCCGGTATAACCTGCAACTAGGTCACACAACTTTGCATGATATTTTAAAACACGAAACACCTAGAAAACTGAAACAAAACCTAGAATGGTAAACTAACTTTTGTCTTGATTTGTGTAGAAGGCATGAATCTAACGAGGGGATTTTGTGTGTGGAGTTAGATATACAACATCTAGAGCACGCAAAGCGGCGCTATCTTGCCACATATACTACAAACATTGCAAGATTTCAACACGGTATACGAGGTGGACTAGTTGGGGCAAGACCTAGCCAAGCAGTGTGATAGGGAGCTATCACATGAGGCTCAACACCCTCGAGGCACATAAATTAGAATAGGAAGATAACTACCATGTGGAGTGAAATAGAGTATATTCACCTAAGAGGGGACATGTAGATAGGGTTTCGGGGACACGAGATATATCTAGGAGCCTTAGGGTGAGTGATGGGCATGTAGAGAGACCTAGGAATTGACAATCATCACCGCAGATCATATCAAGGAGATCCTAAAGCTAGGCCCATCCAATTATTCGTCCTATACATGAGGTTTTCAGCACGAGGCTTGGTTAGTGAGCTTGATCAGATGCTTTAAGATTTTCCCATGTACTAGCAATAAAAAAGGATCACATTGTGATTCATATTTTGTGGGATGGAGTAGGTGTCTAGTGGAGGAATGGGGAGTAGAAGATCCAAATAAACTCATAGAAACTAACTTGGGAGCTCTTCGATAACCACTTCAGGAGAAGATACATATCTAGGAGGTTTATGTAGAAGAGGATAGATGAGTTCCATGACCTACATCAGGAATCCATGACAGTTGTGGAGTATGAGATTCAGTTTTTGGATTTGCTTCATTATGTTGACTACAAGAAGGATGAGCAAGTTAGGATTCATAGGTTCATCAAGGGCTTGAACTTGGATTTGGGAGGAGCAGTATGCAATCATTATCTATAGACCTTAACTGAGGCCATTGAGAAGGCCTACATAGTAGAGGACACTAAAGGGAAGATGCAACCACCCAGAGATAAAGTGAGGATCCGTATTCTATAGGTGTAGGATAGTAGGTCGAGGGGGTTAGCCCCTCCTCCTCATGGTTGACATGGTTTTACAAAGTATTAATTTAGGCCACAAAAACAACCACCTCGCCAAAGACACTAGCAAACTCGACCATAATTTATACCTCCACGAGAGATTTGACTATCGGAGGGGACTTAGTATGGGGCTCCACTTAGTGGTCCCATGAAAACACAGGGAGAACCTAGAGCTCATTTAGCCAGAGCTCATCAAAAGTGACCACAATAGTCCATGGAATAATCATCGGGATCTATGGCATAGACCACTATAGTACCCTACTGAGCTATATATCATTGGAGGGGACTAGGTATTTATTATTGATGCGGTGTTCTTTGATATCATTGGAGAGAGCAACCTCAAAACCCTAATAAGAAGGGTAAGGCAACAATTTCAAAGCCAATAGTTGGTTATATGGGACGTAACCATCAAAACTATGTAGCGGTTGAGAACCACTAGCGCAGAGCACTAGGGCACAACGATTGAGATTACAGGTAGCATTAGAGGTATCCCTACCCCTATTCTATTTGATTATGGCACATCTGATTATTTTATTGCACCATTTTTAGTAGAGTGATGCAGGTTGGTGGAAGTTAGGAAGGGCCTTAGTTGGGATTTTAAGATGGCTTCGGAGCTAAGATCTCAGGTAGACTCCTTAGTTAAGGAATGCATAGTGGACCTAGGATGCTTCACAACTACTTTGGATCTTCGTATCCTTCCTTTGGGTTCTTATGGAGTCATCTTGGGTATGGATTTGTTATCTACAAAGGGAGCTAAAAATGTCTATTACAATAAGGTTATATATTTTATAGATGATTTGGGAGTTGATTTGGTGATAGCTAGAGTTATGAGACTCATATCTATTTGTACTATTTACATTATGTAGCTTAAGCGTTATGCACAAGCGTGGGTGTCGGTTGTATGTTTTTTTGACAGATAGTTATAGGTTAGAGGATGGGGCTAGTGAACCTTCACTTGATAATCACCCCATTTTATAGGAGTTTTATATTATTTTCCAATGAGCTTCCAGGGTTGCCTCCCCACTCTAGATAGACTTTCACATTGATTTGGTTCTACGAGCGGAGCCTATAACATGCACTCCATATAGTATGACCACCCCTGAGCTATAAATGCTCAAGTTATAGCTAGAGGACCTTCTTGAGAAATGCCTAATCCATATTAGTGTATCCCCTTGGGGTGCACCAAAGATGATTTTGTGAAGAATAAAGATGGATCCTTGTAGTTGTGCATGGACTACGTATAACCTGAACAAAGTAACAATCAATAATCATTATCCTCTTCCTTGCATTGATAATTTATTTGATTAGATGAAGGGTCTATGGTGTTTTCTAATATAAATCTTAAGTTTGGTTATCATCAGCTGAGGATTGCAGAGGCAGATGCCCACAAGTCAACTTTCTCTCGCATGAGATATGGTAACTATGAGTTCACGGTAGTTCCATTCGGTCGATGAATTCCCCTGTAGTGTTCATGATTTTGATGAACGGGGTGTTTAGGAATTTTCTAGACCACTTTGTACTCATGTTCCTTGATGACATTTTTATCTACTCACGTACATGTGAGGAACAACTTTGCCAGGTTCTATAGTGTCTTCATGAGCAACATATTTATGGGAACTTGGAGAAGCATGCATTCTTCTAGTCAAAGGTGTAATATTTCAGCCACATTATTCCCGGGAAGGTATCACACTCAATCCTTCCAAGATTAGATCTATTATGTATTGGCCAATGCCTACTAGTGTGATCGAGGTGCATAGTTTCATGGGATTCACGGGTTACTACTTTTGAAGGTTTGTTCAAGACTTCTCTCATATTATGCATCCCATCACTTCCCTTCAAAGTGGAAAGGAAAGAAGTTCACTTGGTCGATCAATGTGAGCAGGACTTTAGGACAATGAAGGAATTCCTTACGATAACCCCCATTCTAGCAAAGATAACATATCCACAGGAGAGTTCTTCGTTTCCACGATGATTCTTTGGCAAGATTAGGAGGTTTTTCTGATGTAGGAGGGCCATGTGATAGTTTTTGAGTCTCACAAAATCAATGATTATGAACTCAATTATCGACTCATGACCTTGAGCTTGTAGTAGTGGTGTATGCTTTTGTTTGATGGAGATAATTCCTCTTGGGAAGGAGGCTCATTCTTAGAACTGATCACTTGAGTCTTCATCACCTCTTCACATAGCCCAATCTAAACGCTCGTTAGTGGCACTGGATGGATTTTCTTTGTGAGTACAACATGGAGATAGAGAATGTGAAGGGGACGAAGAATGTTGTTTCAGATTCCTTGAGTCATTGGAGACATTTGGTTATGGCTACAGTAGTTGGTACAAACTCGAGGACCCATATTTTGTAGTAGCTTCCACATAACAACTTCTACCTTTTAGTCAAAGAAAATATCGAGTCTCGTAGAGATCCCTTGAGGGTAAGCTTTATAGATTTTCATTATAAGTAGGTGGTCTTCCTTAGCAAAGAGGTCAGATCTATGTTCCTAGATATAGATGATTGAGGAAGGATATCCTTGTTGAGGCACATCATGCACGATATTATTTCCACTCGGGGGTGAAAAGATGCACGCAACTTTGAGATAGTTGTACCATTGAAGAGGGGTATAGAGAGACATGATTGTCTTATGTCTCATTTTTAGAGTGCTAGATGGTGAAGGTTGAGCATCAACATCCAACCGACCTTCTCTATCCTCATGCCATATCGTGAGTGGATCTCGGGACACCATTTTTATGGATTTCATTGTAGGGATACCTATGTCAAGATAGCACCATGACACCATTATAGTTACAGTGGATAGATTGGTGAAAGTGGCTTATTTTTCTCCGTGAAGACCACTTGTACAACTAGTGCATTGCATTATCTGGATGAGATTGTTATACTACACAGGATTACGTAGAAGATCCTTTGCATCGCATTATGCTACACGATTACGTAGAAGATCCCTTTTAAACCTTTCACTTTTGGACCACCATGCATTATGCTCTTGAGACAAAGATCAAATTTAGTAGAACATATCACCCTAAGACAGATGGACAAAAAGAGCAGTGAATCACATTTTAGAGGACATGCTTCGGATGTATGTTATGGACCATCAGTTGAGGTGGGAGGAGTATTTGTACATAGTGGTGTTTCCTACAACAATAACTTTCGAGTTTGATTGGTATGGCTCCATTTCAGTAACTATATGGCGGGGACTACAGGACACCACCGAGTTGGGATAGGTTGAAGGATTGGGATTCTCTTGGGCTGGCTTTATTATAGGATATGGAGTAACAGTTATCATGATTACATAGAGATTATAGGAGGATCGGGAGAGACAAAATAAATATGTAGATCAACGGAGGACAGATCATAGTTTTTAGGTGGGAATGTAGTTGTTTCTTTCATTAGGCCACATAAGAGCCCTATCCGTTACGAGAAAAGGATGTAAACTTTCTCCTTAGTTTGTGGGTCCCTTTGAGATATTGGAGCTTATCGTTCCTTTGGCCTATCATCTAGCATTTCCACCCGTTTGTCTTGCATCCATGATCTATTTCATGTTTCTATGATTAAGAGGTACATTCCATATCATTCTCATGTATTGGATTGAACGCATTGCAGTGCGGGATCAAGAGCGGTCATGGTGAAGCTGTTTGTATTTTAGAGTACAAAATCCACGGGCCTTCAAGGAAGAGATATTGATCGAGTTCATGTCCAAAGTGGGATTGATACCATGAAATAAAAACCATGTGGGAGGACACCACGCCATTGAGAGCATAACTCCCACATTTTTTCTAGTGACTTCAAGGAGGAAGTCGAGCCTACGGGGAGGGGGATGTAGTGCCCATTCCTCTTCAACATTGATATTAGTTTTATTTTTATTATTTTGGATTGGGGCCATAGAAATTATTATTATATTAATCTTTAGGCATTGATAGATGGAAATTTTTATATTTGATTATCTTATTTGATAGGCACTATGGATGTTTAAGATTTATGATATGATGTGATTTACAAGATGGATTATATGCATGAATTGACAAATTAGTATTTGATGATATTTAGCTACTATTATACTTGACACATTGGATTTGATATATAGATGTTGGTAGATTATTTAGTTGGTTTTGTGATCTTATTACTAATTGATAAATTGATAAAATCAAAATATTTAGAATTATGAAGAGTTGGTGAATTACTTAATTTAGCGATGGTTTAGTTATGATATTTGATTATGTGAATTGATATGTATATGTGTGGATTTTACTATCTTAATGCCGTTAATATGGCCATGAACCCATAAAGGTATTGTTTTGATTTTTACATTCATTTGTAACACAACAAAAAAAAGGGGATATGAGACAAATAGTGAAGGAATTTGGGGTATTGGCAATAGGTCACCTTGGAAACTAGTGTTAATGTATGATGTTATTATTGTTAGTTTTTTAGGATGTTCCCATTGGGGGTGGCCTCAAATGTGACCTTTGGTAAATTGTGGTTTTCCCTTTTTTTAATTTATTTGTGAGCAATTGTATTTTTTCTAGTATTGTGAGTCACTTTTATTATTGTTGTGAAATACTACATTTAAGTTAATTACACTTGATTAATTAGTATAATTTGAGATGTGACAAAAAGGGGTTATTTAATGTGACTAAATGGTTCTTGGTTTGTGTTGGATTTGAAAGGGATTTTATTGATTTTGAGTGGTGTGTACTCAACCTTGCATGTAAATTTCAGATTTTGACTTTCAAGCCAATTTTGGAGGCTTGTGGGACAAGTTAAGCTTGTCCCACACCTCTTAAATTCACCCACCCACTATGCCTATGATGTGAGGGGCATATTTTAGGCCTTTTTGTGTTTTAATGGATAAAAAGAGAAATTAATTGCACTTTTCTTACAAGAGTCTTTAATTGTGTCCTTTAGGGGTGTGGGTTTGGGTTTGAGTGTGTAAGAGGGTTGTCATTCCCTCAACCACAAATTTATTATGCTTTGGGGTTGGGTTTGACATTGTGATGTGGAATGGAGGAGAAATGATGTGGCATCCTACATGGAGCCACATCACCCCTCTCTCCTCTCTTTTCTATTTATTCTATTCTGTTTGAGGATTTGGGGGTTACTTGTTTGGTTTTGGAACTTTTTCTTTTTGGAAGGAGCTTACTTTTGAGAGTGTTGTTTGGTGCTTAGAGTTTGATTGTGCTTCTTTGGATTTGGAAATTGTTATCCAAAAATTCACCATGAGGTTAATTTCGATAACTAATTATAAATGGACTTAGCCATTCAAATTCTAGGACGTGCAGGAGGCCATCAATAGTGGCGAGTAGAAGAGAAAGAAAAGTTAGGATGGCTTATAAGTCGAATTGATAATATATGAGTTGTCTCGCATGTCAGTTTTCACGGCGAGCTAGTGAGCCACGAAAAAGGCTTGGAAAATGATTTACATTAATGGTAAAAATGGATAATTGTACGGATTATTACCTTTTTGCATTATGTCAATCGCTCCTTCTTGTCTCATGACAACACCCTCTTCTATCGTGTAACAACACCCTCTTCCTATCGCATGAAAATGCCCTCTTCCTGGTCGCAGCACGACAACCCCTCTTCCTATTGTGTGACAATTCCTCTTTCTTTCACGTGACAACGCCCTCTTCCTGTCACGCGACTATGCCCTCTTCTTGTCACTCAGCAACACCCTCTCCTTATTGTGAGAAGAAATTACTTCCTCCTGTCGTGCATCAATTGCCTCTTCCTTTTACGCATTAACCTCCCTTTGTTTTCAGGCGACAACATTTCTTCTTGTCCCACGATAAGTCTTTTCATCGTCAGCAGAGAATTTTCCCTTCTTGTCATCCATTAGCTAGTGGTTTCCATCGGTCGACAAAAAATATTTTCAGATATGGCCAATTAATGATATCATACAACATATCTCAACAACTAGTTTAATGAAGCATGGTTCCCATGTCTTATGTAACTTAAAAGTACCATTGGAAAGTGGACCGGTATGGCTGCCCATTCCTCCGTACATGTAATTAATGAGGGCTTTCGATAGGTGAGACAAATTTTCTATATAATTTATTTGACCCCCTCATTTTTAAAAAAGAGACATTCTGGGAGTAAGGGAAACTCTTGCTAAAATTTTCCCTCAACTCCATTTTGAGCTCTGAGCCTTCTCTTGGGCCTAGTAATGTAATTATGCCTTTGTGCATCAAATGTAATGGTTTGTGCATACTTTGAAGCAATAAAAATTATGTTTTGTGGCATTTCTTCAAACCTAGCTCATTTTTATTGTATTTTCTTTCCTCTCCAAAGATCATTGTTGTGTTTTATGCATGTTCTTTCACTTGAATGTTTATAATGTTGTGTTCCATGGAGTTTTGATGGAAGACTAGGATCCGGTCTCGTGTCGCATTTTTCGACCTCCCTCACCCCCTTTTTACTATTTCATCCTCCCTCAATAGATTATGTCACCCCTTTTCCTAGTGCTATCACCCCTAGTATAGGAATTCCCATTTTCATGTACTTTCGCTCTCTCCTTTCTCCTTGGATGTGTTAGTGGAGTATTAGTTAGGCATTTTTCTTGCATTAGGAGTAGATGTAGCATTAAGATTAGGTAGAGGAATCGGCCTTCTCTAGAGGGTTATCTCAATTTTCAAGCTCCACACTTGAGGGATAACCCCAAGTTACCAAAATTACACTAGTTTCCCCACAAAAAGAGAGCAAATTGGGGGTGCTGTAATTACGACATAACATAAAGGCTTAAAGATTGATTTTGGATTGAATAATCTTGCAATGGCAAGGTAGGGTCTTCACCCATGTTTTATTTTTTCTATTTTGTTGTGCATATGTTGTGAATGAATGTTGTTGCATGTGTGATTTTGGGAAGTAGAATGGCCATTAAGTTGTGTAGGAGAAAATGGAAATGGGGATATTTTGGAGGGATGCATAAGATTTTTTATTGGGCATTTTAGGAGGGAGTTGGGTTAGGGTGTCCCACCTTGTGATAAGTAAAATTTGTGCTTATCTTGTTGTTTTATTGTGGGAGGCATAAGAGTGAGGGAGGCATAAGAGTTGTTTTCTTTGAGGGAGGCATAAGAGTTTTGTGGGTTGTGATTGAGTTATTGGAGGTTTTAAGGTGGACACCCAAACCCTTGGGAGGAATAAGTAGATCCCCATGTTCCTTTCTCTTTCTTGGCTTGAGTTTAGAGCCTTTGTGTTGGGAAACTTGTGTGTGTTGATGTGATTTTGTTGTTGTTCTTATTGTGTTGAATTTTGGTTTGAATGTGAATGTGGAAGCCTTGTTAAGTTTCCAAGTGTTGTCTAATACCCTCATTTGTTCTTTGTTTAGGCTCGGGGCGAATGTGGAAGAAATATTCTATTCCTCGTTGGATTAGTGGTTGAGTGGAGAGTGTTGCCTTCTCCCTATTTTGGTTATTGTGTTTGGAATTTGGGAAGAAGGTGGAGCTCAAGTGAATAATGATCTTACTATCATTTGGAGAAAAGAAGAGATATCGCTCTTTGTAAATAATTCTACCATGTTGTCTCCCATTTTAATGGAGGGCTTGTAACTTGTATTTTTAAGAATTTCAATCTCTTTAAAATGTGTTGTAAAATGGTCAGTTTGTATAAAGTTTTCAAATGTATGTATATGGAAAATGGGAAAAGGAAAATTGTAATGTTACTTTGAAAATCCCTCAAACTTGTACACTCTACGAAGAGTGTTTTGAATGATAAATTTTCATTTTAAATGTGTTAGTTCTTGTGAAGGGAAACTACCAAAATTTGCATTGTTTAGATGAAGTAGAAAACTTGAAATGGACTTGAAATGGAAATGAATTTATTTTAATCTAAGTTGTTTCATTGCCTCCAAAGGGTGATATGTTTCATTTTTAAAATATTGATAATCTTGTTGAAATGCACTTGTTGTTTGAAATGGTTTTCACTTATTTATTGTAAGATGAAAGGGAAATAAATCTTGTTCTATGTAAAGGAAGGCATTTAAAAATATTAAAATTTATAGTTACATTCCTTAGCATATTAGAGAAAAGAAATTAGTTTATTAAAATTCTTAAAATGGGGAGAAATCTCCGTCGTACTAGTTATAGTAAGTTGAATGAGAATTTTTATTAGTTTCCTCAATTTCACCTTTAAATGAATAGGTAGAAAGTTTTAAATTTGTTGTCTTGTGTTCTACTTTGTATTATAAATCATTTGATCGCTTTTAATAAGAAAAACAAAATATCTATATCCATATACCAAATTATAATTATATACATTTATTTAATAAGTGTATATATATTATATAATACAATTATAAAATTATTGATATTGGACAAAAGAAATCACATTTGTTAATGTTATTATTAACATTAAACTTTATACAAATGTGTCTCTATATATATATATATTAATAATAATAATAATAATAATAATACAAACAAATAAAAATAAAATAAAATAAAAATTATATTGAACATGGTTTACTCTCATACAGTAAAACGGTTGGGGGTTTGTTTAATTAAGTGAGGAATGGGAGGAGGTCACCGACCCCCACCCCATAGTAATATTGGGTGAGGAGTGGGGCGGTGAACCCCCTCCCCCTCTAATATACTAAAAATTTACCTTGTAAACATAACACAACGACCGATTAATATATATATGCGGCTATAGTAGGCCTTTGAAAAAAATAATACATGTGTGGTCTATGTAACTTTTTAACCACGGACCATACATTGGTAAGGGTGGGTAAGGGTGGGGGTGTGTGGTGTGGGTGTGTGGGTGTGTGTGTGTGTGTGTGTGTGTGTGTGTGTGTGTGTGTGTGTGTGTGTGTGTGTGTGTGTGTGTGTGTGTGTGTGTGTGTGTGTGTGTGTGTGTGTGTGTGTGTGTGTGTGTGTGTGTGTGTGTGTGTGTGTGTGTGTGTGTGTGTGTGTGTGTGCGCTTGGCGTCTTGCGCGCGCGTAGCAGCGTCTGCTTGGCAGCGCTATGGCGTCTTGTGTGCAGCAGTGCGTGCGCGGCGTGCGTGCATACATACATACATACAAATATTGGTGTTTATCACTATTCTAACAAGATTTTTAAAATGGGCAAAAATGACACCCAAATAGGGAAAATACAAATAAACGATATCATTTCAAATTAAAAAAATGGAAGAAACCCTACAAGAGGGTCACAAATAGAACAAGAAATAAAATGACTAACAAAAAGAAAAATAAGCCAAAAGAATGAATACGAACACTCCATAGAGATAGTTAGGGTTAGTTTGAGATCCCTAAGATCTTAGGGCCCATATTAAATCCATCTAAGGGTTGTGATTCATCACTACAAAAGTTAGGTTAGAAATGGGTTAGAATATGTTTTAAATGAAATGCATGTATAACTTGTGAATGGGGCCTCTTAAGGGTGTGTTAGAGAGAAAGTTTAAAATGTAACCTTAGGGTGTTAGTTTAGTAATTTTCTTTAAGACCTTGACTTTTTAATTCATTTAAATTAAATTGTATACCAAGATAACTAAACAATGTGTATTATAGAGACCTAATTTATTTGATCTTAATTTTATGGGAGGGTAAGTTTAGACTTAGCCCTAGAATAATAAATTAATAAATGACATTAGAACTATATTACTAAATTAAATAAAGATTGTAATAAGGGGATTTTAATCCTAAATAGTGGAATTAAATAATATTCATTAATTGTTAATTAAAACAAATAAATTATTAACAAAGAAAATATTTAATTCTAGTTGAAGGTTACCCAGCTACAACTAGTTTTAACAAAAAAAAAACTATTCCATCTTGGGTTTTGTACTAGAAAATAATGGGTTTTCCACACTTCCTATTTCACAACATTATTACATGATTGAAAATTGTTACAATGTTACCAATCGACCATCTATTGCAGCTTGCTTTCATATAAAAAACTAAGTATCAAGGCCTATACATTTTAATGCACAATTTCTTAATCACACGGATTGAAAATTTTATGAGAAATAACTCTAAATGATTAGTATATTATTTCATTCAAAATATATTCACACATACCACTATAAAAATATTCCAATGTCGACAAAAAATTCTTTCACGCATTCCACCTTCACATCATCTCCATCCTTATGCCACATGCAAGCTTCAAATATTTGTTTAATTTTTTCAGATTAACATCACCATACCCCAACGAAAATATTAAACATCTACTTTTTACTAAATATGACTCCTAAGACAACATAATATTTCAAAATCCCTAAGAATATCAGCTCTTCAACTTTTTGTTGTGATCAACTTCAACAAATACAATGGCCCTCCCTCGAATCCAAATAGCCCCACTCATGTTCCCATACCACCAATCTCTATAGCCAACCATAGAAAAATTCCTTTAAAAATGGTCTGGGCCCTTACAATCCACAAGTCTCAAGGTCTTGTTTTACCTAAGGCAGCTGTAGATATATGTTCTTCTCAACAACTTGGCCTTACATTCACCGCATTATCTAGATTCCCCCAGGCTACAAAACCTATGCATTTCACCTCCCTTCCCTTTTGAGCATTACTCTACAGAATGTCCCTCTCCCCTCACCTCCTCAAAAGCAAGGAAGAGGCATCCCATTTGAGAAGTCTTTAGTTCTCCTCTCTATAATATAAAGTGATCCACTCCATCTTCCCTCTACTCATTACAACACATACTTTCATGATGTGAGTCCACATTCCCTTCCTGTTGTAGTTAAATTTTCTAATACTTCACAAATGTTTACACTTAATTTAAGTGGTTCTTGATTACCATTTCATTTTTATCTCTCCCCTCATGCATCACATTTAAAAAAAATTGTGCCTTCCCTCGAACCCTTTTGGTGTCCACATCGCATGATCTGTCGCGCGATAGCTAGTTATATAACAGAAAAATAGTATACATTGAATGGAATCACAATGTTTCAATTGTATTTAACTCATTTTGAGGCATGAATACTAAGTTACAATTCAAATCCTTCCAAGAGGGGTAGGTTTTATCCTTTAATTTTTGTCTTCCTTAGACCAAAATCATATGGATATGTGAAACATGTCTAATGTGCATTCATGATAATTTGATTATGAAGTTTATTACTTTAGAATATGTTTCCCTTTCATTTTTATTAAGGTATGTTTGTGAAATATATTAAAATGACGTCTTTATGATGAACAAATTTATTAATTACACTTTTCTTAAAGTTGTCACTATTGAATGAGCTGTAAAATGTGCTAGGTGAAATATATATTTTATATTTATAACCATTTGATTATGCACATTAATACTTTAGAATATATTTTCCATTCATTTATATTAAGGGATGATGGTTATATATAATGAAATGATACTCTTGAGGTGCATATCCCAAAATTACTTATCCTAGACAAGGTATTCAATTTTGGGAACTATATATTTTTTGGTATTTTCTTGGGTTATTATTATTTATGGAAGGTCTATCCAACTAGGATACACTTGTGTGGATATCTTTCAAGCCTCCTTTCTTCACACTCTTTAGTGTTGATTTCTTTCAGTGAAATTTAGAATCTCTAAAAAAAATCGATTTTGTGAGTAATAGTGGTCCATATTTTTATATAATATATGTGTTCTTCATTTTCCTATGGTCATCTTCTTTATCTTAAAAAGGTTAAAATCTTAGATTCCTAAATATGGTTGAGATTGAACAATATCAAACTTTCCTACGTAATGCAATTTGTATCACGTATCTAGTAAAAGTTATTGGATACATTGTTAAGATTAACTCTAATTATATTACACATGGATTTCTTAGAGTTTTAGAATCATCGAATTATCTACACATTTATTTCATTTTATCACATTAATTTCATTTCATACATTATGGGTTTAGTTCATCAATTATGAAGGAATCCATTTCAAATGCTTTAGATACAATATTAATGTTGACATTAAGATGCATTACATAGCACTAAATAGTTCCTCCTTACTAGTATAATCTTGAAGAAAGGAGAGGATCCACATGAAACATAAATTATTTATAAAACAATGATAAATTTGTTAATATTAGTTCCTTTCTTGGTATTTTTCTCCCATCTAAGAAAACTAGAAATGGTGGATTAGTTCCCCCTTACATGACGGGTTGTTTAAAGGAACCCTTTATTTGGATGAGGAGGATTAGAAAGGTAAGGAAGATGATGCTTCAAGGAGAGGCCTTTGCATGATGATAAAAATCCCTTTTCCACATTATAAATTAGCCATGGACTATCTTGATTCCATATTGAAGAGAAAAGGACACAAATATGAGGTAGTAATGTAGATATTCAAAGAGGAGAAAATGATGAATGAACAATGGATCACAAAGAATTTTGTGGGATGTTGTTTCCTATTTTAGAAAGAGAACTGGTGGTAGCTTCACTCCATCATTAAGGTGAGTTTATCCTATCTGGTTTTCCTTCTTGGAAGTTCTTATGCCTAAGATATTTTTGACTATTTATTGATTGTTTCATGTTTTTTGGTTGTCGTAACGTAGTGTTTTGTGGAATTTATTTTTGAAAATTAGTGTTAGTTGGATGAATATGTTAACTTGTATAGTTGGAGGTATTTTGCCCCCTATTTTTATCCCTCGCCAATTGAATACTCTAGTTAAAATTATTTACTTATTAATTAAAAAATAACATAAAAAATAACTTCTTAATGACCAATGTATTTACAATTTATATTTGAGTTGTAGTTTTCCTCTACACTTTTTAAATGTACTTAATGTTTATGTTTGAAGTTAAAGGAATGTAGGAATACATACCTAAAATACTAACTATGCAAAATTTCTACGATAAAAAAATCATATCAATCTCATAATGCAAACATTGAGTTATTCGTAATATGAATTTAGGGTCGACACATTAACACACAATTCTTACTTGTTAATTATACTATATTTTATTTCTTTACATGATGTATGAACATCTTGAATAGTGTTTTTAAACAAGATTAGCTATGAAATCCCATGCCCCAACATTATATCTTTTAGATATAGATTTTCTTCTAATATACTTGATGTAGAAGGTTCTTAAGCTACTTGAAGTTAAACTTTAAGTTGTGGATCAACATTCATTAAACCATGTTTTATTCATTTTTTTATTTAAATTGAGAGGATATCTATAATGGTATGTATCTAACGGTAGTTGTGGTGGAAAATATTTTCATGAATAAAAATTAATTATGATATTAAATATGATAATTATTTGAGTACTATATGGTAATTTAAATCTTAGTTGTGACATCCATTTGATTTTAACTTAAAAGTTTTTCCCCTTGACTTTGAGAAAATTGGAAAATTATAATATTTTTATGAGATAGTAGAATTTGCATTTTCATTTTTCATTGAAATATTTTTCCCATAACAACATATTGGTACAACAAGACTTATGCCATTCATAATTAAGTAGTAGATTTTTTTGAACAAAGTAGTGGAATTATGATTCAATTGCTACATATCCTAATTTGTAAATAAATATTTGTACAAGACATGTATCTTTTATAAAGATATGAGCAATGCATGAACTGAAATACAAAATTTTGTGTTTTGAAATGGTGTTTTCAATACTCTAATATGTAAGCAATTTGTCACCCTTTTAAAACCATTTCCAACCATTATTTGGTGCTCATTTTAAATATTTTCCTTAAAAAAATATACTGTTAAGATAAAAATTGTATAATCCTTTAAATTGTGCCACAATTATATGTTTTTGTATTGCTTTGCAGATTGATAGATAATATTCTAACAATATATTTGGCACTTCCTATAGATATATATAAAAATTGTTTCAAATACTAAATGTATTCATTAAAGTTTATAAGCATCTCGTGCACGAAATTAACCTGTATTTTAGAATATATGATTCACATTATTGATCACCATTTTTTCCGTGTGAGCAAAGCGATTTTCTCAAAATCTTAAATTAATTAAAACTAATTATAGGTAACTCAAAAATGTACCGTTATAAAGGTTTCCTTCAATCACAAGATCGAATAAAAATACAAATGGAAATAATGTAACGCAAACTCGGTTACATGTTGCATGGGGCGTAATATCTCCTAAGACGGTCAATGTCCACGTCCGATTTGTAACATATTTTAACACTTTACGCCACTTTCCTAATCCACGTCAATTTCAATAATTTCCACGTCAATTTCGCCATCTATAAAATCGAGGTGGCCGTAAAGTCATACCGATTATGTACGAACAAGAACTAGTCACCTCCTCTAAATGTTCCGTTACTAATACCACACATATGGTTTACAAAGTCATTAGAATGCAAGTCAAACCTTTATACATTGCTTTTTCCCGAATTAATTTTCTAAGCCATTAGAAATACGGAAGGAGAATGCTGCGTTGGATGTAACATGTGGATGGGATAGATTCAGATTCTACTTCCTCAGAATTCATCCACTATATATATGTACTCTCTTTATTCTTGAAACTCCATCTGTCTGTTATCAAACCGAATTCTATTCCTTAAAATAAAAATAACAGATTTATATATTTCCATACTCTTACAATCTATTCAGATGGTTGCATTTTCATTGTCCGCAGTAGACAGCATCGATTCACAAAATACTAAAAATCTAAGTCATCACTGCAACCTTCATGCCCAAACAATGGAAGCCAACCTCAACTGAGGGATGAATGGAGAGATATACACGGTGCACACAATTGGAGTGGTTTACTCCATCCCATCAATCCCACTCTCAAAGCCGAAGCACTTCGCTATGGTTATTTCGCACAACTGTGTTATAATTCATTCCACGGTGAAACTTGTTCGAAACATTACGGCACATGTAAGTATAGAAAAAGAGAACTGTTCCAAAAGATGGGCATGTCTAATTGTGGTTACCAAGTCACTAAATATATATATGCTAATACTCATGTGTTGGGCTCACTCTTTGGTGAGGAGTCAAAAGACAAAGCTGTTTGGCTGGGTTTTGTTGCAGTTTCCACAGATCCAAGTGAGATAAGGAGACTTGGAAGACGAGACATAGTAATTGCATGGAGAGGAACCCAGACAACTCAAGAATGGATACAAGATCTCAAGGATTTTCTTGTACCCGCAAGATTGTCATATAAATGTGAAAGAATGTCCAAAGACCGTATACCGTTAATTGCCCCAGAAAATGAACGAGTCCGAATTGAGAGAGGATTCCTGAGCTGCTATACTGCAACCATCCGTCACCATGAAGACTTTGCTGGAAAGTTTGCCAACATGAGCGCAAGAGATTTGGTAATTGGAGAAATAAGGCGATTGCTCACAGTTTACGAGAACGAGATTGGCAATTTAAGCATAACATTCACTGGACACAGTTTGGGTGCTGCTCTTGCAACATTGAGTGCTTATGATATAAAGCAAATGCTAAACAGCAAGTATTGTAGTCGCATTCCTGTAACAGTATTTTCCTTTGCGTCCCCGAGAGTTGGGAATCTTGCATTTGCCAAGCAGGTGGAGGAGATTGGCGTCAAAGTTCTGAGACTTGTGAACGAAGCTGACGTGGTTCCAAAAGTACCCGGTGTTTTTTTGAACGAGAACATGGGTTTTCTTAGCAAATGGCTAAATTGGCTTCCTTGGACATACTTTCATGTTGGGGTTGAGCTCACTTTAGCAAAAGAGGGATACTTGTTACTTTTGTAGTTGATGTTGATAAGGAGAGATAGTTATTACTTTTGTAGTTGATGTTAATAAGGAGTGTGAGTGTTAGAAAACTTACACCCTCACCCATCCCATTCTATACTTTGAACTATCACCGCTATGTTTCTTATTTCATATCTATGTTTCGTTTTTTTCCTGTTTTAAAAGAAAATTGTTGTAGGGCCCATAAATTGGCTTGTGATAGAGGGCGCCGAAAGGGAGTAGTCATCAAAATCTACCCAACTATGAAGTGTATTGGTTTCTAAAATTAGAGGGTTGACGTAACATTTGGTACTTGAAACAATGTCGGATGAGCTCCCATTGAAACTGGAGATGCGAGCAACTTTTAAGGCAAGGATTGGAAGAGGCGTATAGAAAGCATGTCTTCAAGTTCTTTGCTTATCTCATATAATTGTTGTCCCCACAATGTGACACTTACACTGAATCTCGACATGTCCTTTAATTGCAGAGTTCTTCTCTTTGTCTCTGACTTGTCATGCCTACGAATCGTTGAGCATGGTGACATCGCAAGAACAATGCCAATCAAATCAACTTTAGAACGGTCAACGCTTGCAGGTATGTCCTTAATTTTTGTGAAGTGAAAGTGATGGGAAGGTATTGTATCCTCATTTGTTATGAGTGGAGTTATGGTTGAGGACACTTGCAGGAAAATCTCCAAAGCATTGTTCAAATGGTCTGTAACATAGCTTTGCATCAGGAATCCTCACAATCCTCCCATTGGAAATTGTATATAGCTTCCCATTTTCAATATGCTCATAGAATGCTTCGGTGGCCTCATTGAAATAGGTGATGTGAATTTCCCCTCTTTCCTGATCTACAAAATCAAACCCAAACATGGAACCATCTCCCCTTGCATTGTGATATTCACGAAGGGTTGTTTTTTAGGGCATGACCCTCTACGGACCACATGCACATAGATGTATTCAAAGCACTTATTTTAGTTGGTGTTCTCATAAAATATTTGTTAACCTGGTTTGCACTTGCATCTGTTCGCGACAACTGACTGTGTTCGAGAGCATTTGTTGGTAGTTGGATTGGAGCACCGATTACCAAATGTGTTTCGACAACAACATCCATTTCAATGATAAGAATAATCTTGCAATGGAAAAGAAAATCGGGATAGAATTAGAACTGAGCAACGGATGGAAAAAACAAACAGAAAGAAATTATAATTAATATAGGGAGTTTATGTACATTGGTAATTGAGTAGGAGATGAAGCTTACAATTCACTTTTGATCATTCTAATGAGGGATTTGTGTAAGCACACAATGGAGCCTTCTTGTATTGATCTCCTTCTTCTAAATGTGTCTGATCTTCTCCCTCGAAAAAAGCATGCACCAAAATCATTCCCATTGCACCTACATTTCCCCTCTTAGTGGCCGCCCACATGCCCAGGTGATGTGCAATGTTCCCTCCCATGATTTCCCACATCAAAAATATGTTGGAAAGGTTTGCGTGAAAATGCAACCACGGATCTGCCTCGGCCGGTGCGAGAGGTTCCATAAATGTTGAAGCATGCAACTGGCATTTGAATTGTTTGAATAAATCCTTAGAACATATGTGACCTCATGGACTTTATCGATTACAAGATATCCATAAAAGGCCTTGGCACCTTCATAAAAAATGCAATTTCAAGGTGTACAAGTGGACTCCAAAACCTTTTCCAGCATCCTCCTAGCTTCCGCCAGAATGGGAGATTTAAAATAGGGCATGTCAACTGTTTGATGAAATGCCTAGGTGAGATGTGGTTCTACTTGGAAAGAAAAAACAAACTACTGCACACAAAGTAGATATATAGGTGAAATGTGAAATCATGCAATGTGAACGCCGAAATGGTATATGTTATTTGATTTAGATGGATAGTTATTACTTGTGTAGTTGATGTTGATGAGGGTGTGATTGATAGTGTAAGTGTAGGAGTATAGATGAAGCATTACATTTAAAGGTTCTATTTGTACATTTCAAATTTGTTACAAATTCGTACATGAGTAAATCAAATAACAAGTACATCTATGGCCTGGAAAACATCTTCTTTTTTGTTTGGTGGTAATTTTTCAAGTGCATCGTCGGCACATAGAACTTAAGCTCGTAGAATTTTGGACTCACTTTTGGGAGCAGTACACTCTAGGAGTTTGGTTTAGTACCACTGTTGGGACACATGGAAATACATCCACTGGTCCACTTACTGGCTACAGGAGGAGGATCAGGGGGCATAGGTGGCTCTAGTTCTGGTGGATCTGGTGGTTATGGAGGCAAAGGTAACACAAGAGGTTCTGGATCTGGTGGGCATGGTCCTCACCAACCCCAGAATATTTACATGGAGATGTCACTTCATCTCCCAAAGTATATAGGAATAGAAGATGTTGCTGAGCATGTGCACATGTGTGAGATATTATGGCACGAAAAGGAATCATGGCTTATGAGCACAAGGCAAGTCAATTTGTAACTACGTTGCAGGACGCGCACAAAGTTGGTACAGGAAGTTTGACCTAGATCAGACTTACGTAGATTACAGTAAACATTATAGGAGGCTTTCCTTAAAGATTTTATATCCCTGAGTTCAAGTAGAAGAGTATAAACGCACTCAAGGATATTAAGCAGGGCACCACTAGAGTGTTCGGGAGTATGATGCCATTTTAAGATGCTCTTGTCTAAACTCTCGTATGATATCCATGCAAGCCAGCATGCATGCATGTGGTTCGATTCGAGGTCTGATCACACTTTTTAGAAGGGCATTGTCACATAAGACATATACGGATCCACGTGAAGCACTTGAAGCAACATTACATGCTTGAGGCAGTCGGGAGTATGGTCACTGGAGTGAGCCCATTCTTGGAAGCATAAATTGTAGTTATGGAAAAGTAGTTAGAGAAACTATCAGCCAATTCAACACACGAGACGCACACTAGGATTTGGTGTACAAATTGTGAAGTGGAAGGGCACACTAAGGATAGTTTTCCCCATAGGTCAGTATGTTCATTGTTGCTAGACTGTGAGATATGTCATTTAGACCATGATGCAAGTCATTGCCCATTATTACAACACGCGATAAGAAAGAATGTATCTTTTTATTGTAATATTTTCTGGTCCACAACTCATGATACAAAATACTGTAGGTTGATTGGCCAGATCCATGATGCTATAGATATTGGTGTACGAAATAGGAGTATTGGATAATTCTAAAAGTAAAAGTGAGCACCATGATCATGATCACACTCAAGGGCGCTACGATCAGAACAAAGGGAACTTTGAAGAAGGTCATGGCAGAGGTCGAGGATACCATGGTGGATTTGGGGGCCGAGGTCGTGGTGGTGGACTAAGTGAGTTCCTTTGTGGAACATGTTATACATGCGAGATCTCCTAACCACTACAGGCATGAATGCCCTCATAATCTTACTTGTTCTTTTTGTGGGAAGAATCATAGTTATGAGGAATTCCCATACTTGTATGAGCATCTTAACAAGCAACATAAATAGGAAAACAAGGGTGCAAGGATGGTTAGAATACAACACACCATAGAAAATCAGTGGATGCCAAAGTTGGCACCGAAACCTGAGGTAGTACTGTGAAGATTACTACACGCGTTGAAGTTGTGTGCGCCTAGAGAGACATTACAACAAAAGCCTACCATTACTAAGGAGGAGGTTTTACATGCAAGATATCTAGAACCTACACATCAGAAGGAGGTTTAACAGAAACCATGGAGGTTCTCAGAAGTCTTCAGGGTGAAATACAATGTTTAAAGGAACATTCATGGAAATTGGAACAAAAGAAGGCAACAAAGATGGTCCAATCGGATGTTGATGATTTGAAAGAGGTATGCAAGATGTTGCACCAGGAGAATATTATTCCATTACTAGGGAATTGGTTAAAGGGAAACACTCCATGCAAAGCATGTATTGAGAATGGACGACAGATCTTGCATGCTAATATTCCCCTCATAGCTTGGATTATGACAAGGAAATCACTCTAATGTTGTTGTGGATGGGTGACTTTTGAGTAATATATTGATTGACATAGGCATGGAAGTGAATGTGCTTACTTTAGATGCATGGGTGTAGATGGGTAGACCTTCATTGCAACCATCCTCTAATGTGTTGTTTATGGCTAATCGAACTAAGACCACTCCAATCAGAGTTTTAAAGGATGCATCCATTATTATACAAGGGGCCAAGTTCACTGGGGACTTTGAGGTTTTAGCACTTGCAGAAGAAGACAACTTCCTAGCTCTACTTGGGTGCCCTTGGTGTTATACAAATAATGTTGATCTACGATTCAACAAGGGGTATATAAGTTTTGAAAACAAGGAAGAAAGAGTTATTATCCCTTTGAAAGATGGGAAATCTACACCTTATGTTGAACCTTTGAGTGAGGAAGACCTAAACAAATTTATGTGTGTGCCATTCGAGATCCGGAAGTACTTGAACCATCTAAGGAAGGAATTTTACAGTGGGAAGATGCATAATTTATTAGTGATACTACAAGTATTGCTTGTGATAACTGGGCGCATGACACCTATGAGATGATTGGGCATGAAGTGAGAAGCGCATCTACGTGCAGAGGAGAAAACCTCATTGTATTAGGAGGATAGGTAACAACTTTGTACCTTGGTATACTAGAGACAAAGATCCTACGGTATTATTGGAATGACCTTTTGGGAGACATCATCAGATATTTTAATCTGAATGCTTTTAGGAGACCTTTCCCTTATGAGTTTCTTGTGCCACTCTTGACCATCCCGAGTCCCACCCCAAGATTCTTCTAGTAGTATAATGACCATGATAATCAAATTCATTATGAGAGAAGCCTGTATTTGTATCATTTCTATGTCCTTTCCCAGTGCCCGATGACCTGTCCCAACCACGATTACCTATTATAGATTCTTCAACATATCAATCCCATGCATTAAAAGATCCCATGAATTTGGTTGGATTTCTAGATAGATTCTGATTTAAAATCCCCTTGCTTGACATGAACACATTTAATTAAGCGTATAAATATATGCATTCAAGAGGCGGGAGTTGGTCGTGAAGTTGTCGTAATGAATGTTTGTGTTGCAACACCCTTTGACCTTTTATTCATAGTTAAAAATAGTATGGGTTTTTAAATACATTTTACAAAAATAGTCGTTACAAAGTGGGGTAGGTAGACTCCATTCGGATGTTGCCACCTCCACTGCAATCAGAATTATGTCGACTACATTGTGCCCAAGGTTATCACTCACAATATTGAAAGTTGGTAGATCACACATTTAAGATTAGGCGAGTTATATACAAATACACAGTTATTGTGAGATCTTCAATGGTTTTCTTGGTGTGTCTTAATTTTCAAAAGTTGTAGAGCATATCGTCCATTACATTAGAGATTTTTCAAATGGAAACTTTTATTAGCGGTAACATCAAAATGGAATGTGGTTTTTTGTTTTTGGTGTAAAATACACACTCAAACCCATATTCTCTACACAAGGATGATAAATTGTCTTTTGACCTTTACGAGAAGACAAAAAAATATATTAAAATATTGAAGCTTTGTGAAAAATATTTCGATTCATTTATATATCTACACTTACAAAATTAATCACACCCATTATCAACATCAACTACAAAAATAATAACTATCCCTCTAAAACAAATAACTTATACCATTCAACGTTCACATTGCATTGTACACATGTGATTACTAGTAATAGCTACTACCTCTTTTTCCTATACACCCCCATAAGTCAATTATGTGCCTACAATTCCTTATACTCCATGCATCTACTTACTTATTGCATGACATATCTTCATAATAATATCGTGTAATAACATATTTTCATAATAATATCTCACTATATTATAATTCAATGTTTTTAATTTTTTAAAGCATGTGATACAAGATTCATCCTTCATAAAAAAAAAAAAAAAAAAAAAAAGAAAAATTTTTTTTAAAAAGACTATTCCAAATATATTATTTTTAAACCCTCGAAGTAGCTAGCACATTTTATTTTAGACATACATAACATAAGACCCCACTTTATGTCACCACAAAACATATCCTTATATCCAACACAAATTCAAATTTTGGAAAGATATCTTTACAATTTTTAGCACAATCACAGGTAATCATTCATTTATTTAACCCAATATCTTATCAATTTATTACTCAGAGATTCAAACACTAACGTTTCATCATGTTTGTAGGTGATATGCTTCCATATGAACTCTCAAAAAGTATCAAGAGAAATTACAGCCACTCATCTATTCATTTAATCCATTCTTATGCTCCATAATTTGATCCAATGCATTGATCTTATAAATATCTCAATTTTTATTCAACAGATAATTTAATTTCAATATACGCAAAACACACAACAAAGTAAGGAAATAAATAAATACCTAATTTTAATATCGAATCAGTCTTGTAAATAATACTTTATGCATAGACACACCATACCACATATATTTTTGAAGTGCAGAGACAAGCTTTTTTAATTGAATGTGTTAAATATTACAACAAGACTATAGTATGAGCAGATGCAGTGTCTCCATAGAGAATGTGAAAACCAAATTACTCAATTACATGTAAATATAAAGCATATACATGATTTTGAAACCCTCTGAAATGTTTTGGAGGAAAGGCTCCAATTGGAGAGCAAAAGGAGGTGCAAACACACCAATAACAACCCACTAAAACCTAATAATTTGATACTTCTCAAAACTCTTGCGATTTCTTTCACCTTATAGCTATTTTATTATCGACCGCTTATGTATTTGAGGTCTCGATTATGTGATTTTTTTGTGTTTTGCGCTATCACCTTTGGTTCTAAACGATTTTTGTTTTTTTGAATCCCCTTTTTGGTATAGGACGTTTTAGAATATAATAAAAATAATTAAAAAAATTGAATGGGTATCAATTATATTTTTGTAGACATATCGATCTAAGTAATATTTCTTTTTATTGAATTTACTAATCCTTTTCAGGCATCCATGCATGCTTTATTTCAAGATAATGGCAATGTGACTTCTCCCAACCACCGACCTGCAAATCATTATGGTCATTAATGTTTTCTTTCTTGGCGTGAGGGAGTTTGGGGGTGGGTGGAATCCTACCTTTCCTTCATCATGGTTTCATTATTTTTACCTGCTCTATTTCATAGTGGAAGGTCCTCTGCGCCAAATTTGGGTATTGGTGGCTTGTAATATACCATTGGTTCTTCTTGGTTTGATTATTTTATTTTATCTTTTTACTTCTTGGGAAACATTGGAGAGGATGTAATGCCGGGCTTAAGCTCTTTGGTTTCGTGGGTGTTCCCTTGTTTTGACTAGAATAGAACCTTCGACATGGCTGCTTCTTCCCTCTTGTGCTCAACATAGAAGTGAATGAAGTAATATGCCTAACAAGAAAGGGAGAAGGAGACGTGTTGATTTTTGATGGGTGTGCATTATGGAAGCTTATTGCAGGCATGTTAAGCCTAAACTCTATAATTTTCTGCTACCATTTCTATAATTCCATGAAATGTATGTTCTCTTCTGAATGGTGTCTTGGAGTGGTTTGGTTTGTGGTTAGTTATTGTTTTCTTTTGGGAGAGTTCGAAAGGAAATGTTTCTGGTTGTCTCTAGCTAAAAATCTTGAAGTTTTCGTGAAGGAAGTAGATGGGAAAAGTCACTGAGATATCCTTATCAAGTTTTTGTCTCCCGAAAACTGGTTTTCATTTTCCATGTTAAATTCAAAATTGCAAGCTCTCACCCTCCTAAAGTATTTAAGCCAAGTTGAAAGTTTGAAGAAATAGAAAAATCCATTCCCTAGTGCTATTTAAATCTTTGTTTTGATCATTTAGAGAAATTCTCCATCTCCTGGTCTGATGCACGTAATATCCTCGTTACAATCTTTTTTGTGATTGAAATTGTTCTCTTGTTCTATAGCTTGGGTCATCAAATCATTGTTTTTCCTCCATGCCTCTAGCTCATGAAGGAAATTCAAAAATTGGACTCAAAATGACGAAGTTCTCTTCCTCTGTATTTTTCCCACAATCGGGAATGATGGGCGTTTCCTTCCCCGCCAAATTTTTCCTCAGCATCCCCATGTGATTCATGGGTCTCTCTGATTGGATGCAATTTAGTCATATTTCAAAATCCAGTGGAAGTAGCCATGTGTCCAAATGATGCAACTCCAGGGGTAGGGTCCAAGGGACAGTCTTCAATTAAGCACAGGATTTCCAAGTGTCCCATGTACACAAATGAAAGTAAAACTGGATAAAATCAGCTAAGTATGGAATTCTCGGTGGATGGCTCCACATGCCATAATGGCACAATTCCAAAGGTGGGGCAGAAAGGACCAATTTCCAAATCAGCGCCGATCGCCACGTAGTGAGAGTCATTGGAGAGGCAGAGTTTGCCATTGAAAAGTCTAACCCCGGCGGAAGGAGACACGCGTCAGCCTGGTGCAATTTTAGAAGGTGCTTTCAAATCGATGAGTGGGCCATTAGGGGGATTTGAGAGTTTGAGCCTCTTTATAAAAAACGTGAAAATTTAAAAAAAAAAAAAAACGACCCATGACCCCGATCAAGGTATAAAGGGTCAAAGTGGAAGAACGGAATGGTAGAGAACTTTGAGTTTTTAGCCTTTTTCCAAAAAGGTTAAAATGGTGAGAAAAGGGCCATGACCCCATTTCCAATCGAAGGTGCCACGTGTCTAAGTTAAAAATTTTAAGCGGGGGTGTCGGCCAATTTGTTCCAAATTGCCAAATCTCTAAAAAATAGCAAAACACAAAGGGATTTCCCAGTGCGCTCCATCCCTTCCTACTGACTCGGAAGACCTGATTTCAAAGATATAAGAGAAAATCAAACGGTCTATATTCAAACTGGCAAATCAAATGTAACATTTGCGTTGCAAGATCTAGTTTTTAACTTTTGCCATCCGTTACAAATGATTTTTAAATTTGTAAATCGTTTTTGGCTTGAGATATAATGGATCCTCGAGCCATTCTAGGGGCTGGTGATTGAATTCAAAACAACCAGAGAGTGATTTGTACTGTAAAATATAGAAAATGTCGTACTTCTTCTATTTTCCCTTCTCCTTAGATGTTCCTCTATTCTCAAAACTCTATACAAATTCTTCTCTAGCTTGATAATAAAAGAAGCAATTTCTTCCTCTTTGATTGAGGGATTGATTGGTACCTTGCGACCAATGAAGTTCATTCGGTCTTATAGCTTCTCCTGCGGTTTGTTTTCTTCTAACTATAAATGCATGTAAACGAAATTTGTAATTAATGTGTGTGGGCATCGATATTCTACTCATAACACTATTTTTCTCCTACCTCCATTTCCACTCCACCTCCCCTTTCTAAAACAAAGTTTTTTTCTAGTGAGACATTGCTTTAGCTTTTCCACGGGGTCGAGTGGAGTGCCCTTGTTGGATCTCTTATCGAAAGGCCACCAATGAAATCCACCTTTTATACATGCACCTATAGAAGTTGCACCATTCAAGTAGAAGGACTTATATTCCCATAGCATTGGCTTGAAAACCACCAATTTTTCCACAAGAAAAATTTTCTCACCAACACAAGCATAGTTTGCTTTTCCTTTATTCTAGTTATTACAATTCAAAGTAAATGGGTATTTTCTAGATGAAATGATTTGGTTCTATCATACATTTGTTAGGTTTTATTTATTTAATGAAATTTTGGGATCGTATTGAATATGGTTTAGTATAAAAGAAAAAAAACTTGTTACGGTGGAACTAGCTAAGTGGGTATTAATTCTTCCTTAAATGATCTATTCTTGTGGGTACGATTGAATACTAAACATGTGGTTCTAGGCACAAATTTTTAGAACTTGTTGGGATGAGATTTTGTGTGGTCGCTTGTTTGAAATTATGACCTCTCACTCTGCTTATTCACGATAGGAGATTACCATCCATGGATGAAAGGTGGCTTAATGGAACACCATTCATCTTTGGGTATTTTTCTTTATTTGAATACTTTGAGGGGATGATCACTTATTGGTTAGATTTATTTGTATGAATTAAATACTTCGAGTCTTATTGGTAATCTGTGGAAAATAAATAAATTTAAAAAAACCTTTGAAATTAACTATTTTAGTTTGAATCTTGCATGAAATAATCTATATTTTTTTGGTATTTCGGGTAAATGCCGAATTTGGGGATCTGGTGTCAAATTTGGTGCTTTCTCATTATGGAATTCTATGTGATTTTGGTTGCTAAATAATTTTCCCCTCTACTATAAGCCTCGACATTTGAGTTACCACTAGTAGATGGAGCGTCTGAATTGAACCCTTCTCTCCTTTAGTTACAGGAATGAGGTGCCTAAGAGTAATATTGTATGGCATTAAGTCTTGGATGTTAAATTATACTTGAATTCCCTTTTTAATTTAAAACCCTATGATTCAACCTGCCTTCCCATGAGAAGACTAGTACAAGCTTTATTCTGAGCATTTTATTCGTTGTTCTTGTATTAGATGAATGAGAATTGTTTCATAAGGCGTATTAACGATCTCCTTTTTGAACTCAATCTGAGTTGAGTGTCCTGAAGATGTTGTTTTCATAAGTAAAATATTTATCAAAAAATTTGGGAACATGTGGAGGACAATTTAGTCTTATTGATGAAGTTGTATAAATATGTTCCCCCTTAAGTATTGTTCTAACAGAACTTGAATACTATCTGTTTGCATGGATGTGTTATACCTATCCAATGTTGTGTGATTAATTTGCACGCATGCATACACACACATATAAAGAGGAAAAGTGGAAAATAAATATAGTGGTAGTTAACATATTACCTATTCTAATACAGACTCAATAAAAAGTGAGTCAAATACCTTTCTCTCTCTCTTTGGAATTTTTTTTTTTAAGGTTGGTAATTATTATTGCTTGTACGGAGTGACTAGACCTTAAGGTTATTGTTGGGGGTTCTGTTAATTAGTGGAAAATATAAGAAAATTGGATTACCACTTTTTGAGTGACCTTAATGGATTATAGGAATTCTAAGAATAGTTTAGTGTTTCTTGGTCAATGTTGTTACTTTTGTTTCCCTAGTCATGGTTCCCTAGAATTTTTTTGTCTCTTGGGTTCGTATGCCATGTCGAATACCAATGATGTAACTATGTATAGTTTAAAAAAAAGAGTAATGGTAAGCTTTTCTCATGAGGTAAAAATGTTGTGTTGTGAACCCTTCTTTGACATAGTAACAATGCAATTTTTTAAAAAAATTAAGAAGGGTGGGTAATCCTTTTAAAAGTATTTGTATGAGTGAATTAATATAGATGTGACCTACTTGATAACAATCAATTCTATAAGTGATCAAAGAGGGAACTATCCCTTGTAAAGTAAAATTATATACCTTGTTATCCCTAGCTAAACTAATGAACATTATTTTTTTGGGTGAATTCTTAAACGATCATGAGGTGAAATCAATGGTGAGATTTTAGAAGATAATAAGATTTAATAATTAGGAGGAAATATTTTAGAAACCATGCAATCTATCTCTCATCCGTTTGCAAGGTAAACTATCTTCTTTTGTAAAACTCATCCGGTGAAGCCCCAATAAAAATTTTAATCATTTTGGACAAATTCTCAAGCTTCTATAAAATCTTGGTTGATAAGTGGTTTGTGCTATGATCCGTTCTTGAAATAGAGCATTCATTTCATGATATTGTTAAATGTTAGCTTCCTATTGTAATGTGTAGACTTAACATGCACGGTTCTCGCAAACTAACTCAATTTAATACTTGTGCAGATTGCTTGTGTGTGTTGATAGAGGAAAGAGTTGTAAAGGTTTCATCGGTTTGTTTTATGTGTTTCCTTGTTCAATGTCAGATGTGCTGAAATTCTTGCAATAATGCTTGTAATGGAGTTTGGAAGGCCTCTTACCTTGGATGTTTGGTTATTGTGTTATAAAGTTGTTTTTTCTTGTTGTAGAAAGACTGTTATTATCTTTGTGAGAAATAATATTTCAATCTTCACCTTGTTAGGAGCATTCTTTTAATAATATCAATAGCAATTATGACAATTTGGTAGTATCGCTTGTCCTATTTTGTTACCTTCTTGTTCTTAACCAAAGTGAAATCAAATATCTTGACTCCTTTGGTTCATGTGCCATGTTGAATGGAAATGTTATAACCGTGTCTTGTGTTCTCGTTAAACAACGGTAATATCTTCTTTTGGGTCATAAAACTTTCTTGTTTAGTAACCCTCCATGGTTTTGGTGTCCATGCTATTCTATGTTTATTTTAGTGGTTGAAAATCCTTTCTCTAAAGTTACTCAAAGATAAAATAAACCGAATTCATAGATGAATCAATAAATAAAATGATAATGAAATATGGTTTCTTGTTGATAAATCTAAGAATCTTAAATAAAAAAGGGTGTTCTACCAGGGTAAAGATACATACCCTTGTTAACCTTAACTATGGATTAAAATTTATTCTCCTTTTTGTGAAACCTTAAGCCTTGTTCTTCCATTTTAGGAACCCCATGTGTATCCATTGTCAAACTTAATCAAGATGATTGCTAAATGAAGCCTTTACCCAAATCTAGTTTATCCCTTAAATTTCTCTGAAAGAAGCGGTTAATAACTAAATAGACCATAATGAAATAAATTTTTCTTCTCTCCTAACCATTACCATAGTATCTCATAATCGTTTTCTAAGTTATAATAAAATGTTAATACTTGAACAAAGAATATTATGGTTCCGAACCTAAACAATAATCAACTTCTTTTGAACTTATGCTTGCTTCCTTATGCAAAGGGAAGTACAAAACAAGTCTCAATAGTGTGGGTTCCGATAGAGAGCCTAGTGGAATCGATTACCTCCTAGTTTTGTAAATGAATTAAACAAGTAATTGTCATTTATTTAGAGAGGATCTTAATATAGTTTCTCAATAGTATAAAGGAAAAGAAACCTAACCCTATAAGAAGTATTGTATGAATCATAATATGAATCTTCGGACCGCAAAGTCAAACTTGGAAAGACTATTTTAGTGAGTACATAACCTTAAAGGATTTTTCTATGGAGTGTCATGAACTATAGCTAGGTTTTATGGGATTCGTGGTGTCTTCTCAAAGAGAGAGTGATTTTTTCTTGATGGGTGTGATCGTTTTCATGCTTCTTTTGTGGTCATCCTTGTATCAAGTTGTTCATAGAGTTATTTGTAACCTTGGTGATGACATGTTGTGTCGTGTTATGTGTCAAGCAAGTCAAAAACAAATTATCATGTGTTTTTCTATGTAGTATTGTGTGTCAAAAATAGTGGGTGTTACACTTGGTATCAGAGCGGAGGTTCATGCTCTCGAACCTCTGGGCTAGTTTGGAGTTGTGATGATATTACATGATGGTGTTGCATGATGGTGGTTGATATTGGAAGAGTAATGTGATTTAAGCGTGATGTGAACTATGTCGTAATGGTGATTTTGTTAGCACACATGTTGTGTATGTCAGTTAGTGCATAACTGATGGCATGTTGATGTATTATAGGATGAGAGTATTCTCTCTCCTTATCAAGAATTCTATTTGAATTTGAGTGTGAAACAATGTATTTTTGTGTGTGGAAGAAATGGGATCATTGATTTTGGAGTGATTGAATCCTTTTGGTAGTTGTGATGTGTGGGTGTGTTGGTATGTTGTGTAACCAGGTTGGTTGTGGTGAACTGAATTTCTTAAGGATGTCATTATAATTTGCATAGAAATATGTGTATTTTGTTATGTTTGTGGAGCCTGTTTTCATGTTAGAGTGTGGTACACCTTCTATGTGTTACACTCGGGTATTTTTATGGCGGTCCCATGGTTTATTAACCCATGGGTAATGGGTAACCGTTATGGGCTATTTTTGGGCCCATGGTTTTTTTGGTACCCATTGTTTTGATACCCACGGTTTTGTATCAAACTACTTAAGCAATTGTCTATTTATATGGTCTTATGCATATGATAGATAGACAAGTAAATGTATTGCGAGATGTGCTTTGAATTCGTGTGTGAATTTCAGAGAGTTTGTTGAGCATAGCTCCAAACGGATCTGGGTATTGTATTGAGAGAGTGGAGGCTTGTAATAAAATGAGCAAGTGATTCTTGGTAGACGTAGCCCATATTGGGCGAACCATGTTAAATATTTTCTCTGTGTTGTGTTATTTATTACGCACTTTTATTTAAGATCTATAATATTTTCTCATATTGGCTTCTACTATTGTGATTACTGTAAGGGATTATTTCACATATTTTATCTCTTATTTCCTAACAATTGGTATCATAGCTTTGGTTTGGTTTGCTTTGAAGTGTTGAATCATAGGGAAATTTTTAGCTTGAGTGGGAGCTATGGTAGGATGGAAGATCTAGGGTTGATAAATTCAATGGGCAGAATTTCAGTCTTTAGAAGATGCGAGATGGAATATTACCTTTATCGAAGTATCTTTATACTTCATTGTCGATAAGGTGAACAAACCCTCGAGTATGACAGATGCGGAATGGGATTTGTTGCATCGGAAGGCACTTGGAACAATCCGGATGTGTCTTGCATCTTCGGTATTATTTAATGTTTCAAAGGAAAAGACGACAAAAGATCTAATGGATGCATTAGTGAAGTTGTATGAAAAACCCTTTTCCTATAACAAGATATTTTTAATGAAAAAGTTGTTTAATATGAAGATGTTTGAGAATAGTTCAGTAGCAAATGATTTAAATGATTTCAATACAGTTGTGAATATGCTATCTTCAGTTACAATAGATTTTGATGAAGAAGTTAGGGCTTTATTAATTCTATGCTCTTTACCCGAAAGTTGGAATAGCCTGGTAATGGCGGTAAGCAACTCGGTTCAAGATAAGTCGAAGTTGAAGTTTGAGGATGTTGTAGAGGTGATTCTAAGAGAGGAAATGAGAAGAAAAAGCTCCAGGGAATATTCTACTTCAGGTAATTCTTTGAAAGCGGAAACTAGAGGGAGACAGAAGAATAGAGGAAACTGTGGAAGATCGAAAGATTGGGCAAGGTCAAAATCCAAGAGCAAGATTGTATGTTGGAACTGTGGAAATTCTAGGCATGCAAAGAAGGACTGTTGGGAGCTTCAAGACAAGAAGAAACAACATGAAGAAAACAAGGAGGCAAATGTGGCATCGGGTAATGTATGTCAGGATGCTTTGATTCTTTCTTTGTATATTATTACTAAATCTTGGGTTTTATATTCAAGGGCTTCTTTTCATGCTACTCCACATAGGCATTATTTTGTTGATTATGTTGAAGAGAATTTGGGGCATGTTTTTCTTGGTGATGATGAGCCTTGCGGTATAGTTGGAAAAGGTTACATTCGGGTTAAGATGCGAAATGGTAATACATGGCTATTGAAGGATGTCAGACATGTGCCTACATTAAGGAGAAATTTGATATCGGTGGGGTAATTGGGAAGTGATGGTTGTACTGTGATATTTATAGCTAACTCTTGGAAGGTTACCAAGGGTGCTCTTGTGGTGGCAAGAGGTAAGAAGGTTGGAACCTTGTATTTATCCACTGATAGTACTAATGATTGTAATCTTGTGGCTTCAGATGTAGATACAACATTATGGCACTATAGGCTCGGTCATATGAGCCATAAGGGCATGGAAATCATAAAGAAGAATTTACCTGGATATACAGAAACAGGTTTGGATTTCTATGAGAACTGCATATATGGGAAACAAAAGCGAGTAAGGTTTCTCAAGGTTGGACCTACGAAGAGAGAGTAAGTTAGAGCTGGTACATTCTAATGTGTGGGGGCCAGCTCAGGTATCATCTCTTGGGGTTCAAGTTATTATGTTACTTTTATTGATGATGCAACAAGGAAAGTTTGGGTTTATTGTATTAGAAACAAATCTGATGTATTTGATACTTTTGTTAAATGGAAAGCCTTGGTAGAGAATGAAACAGGTCTTAAGTTAAAATGCCTCGGAGTCGGATAATGGAGGGCGATTGTAGCAATGAATTTGATGATTATTGTTCTAAGAATGGAATCCGCAGCAAAAGACAGTTCCAAGAACTCCACAAAGACAAAGGGGGTATCAGAAAGGATGAACAAAACAATAATGGAACATGTTAGGAGCATGAGGATACATGCAGGATTGCCTCTTTCTTTTTGGGCAGAAGCGGTGAGCACAACTATGTACTTGATAAACAGAGGACCCTCAAGTGCCTTGGATGGAGGCATACCTGAGGAGGCTTGGTATGGTAAGAAAGTTGATTATTCATTTCTTAGAGTATTTGGATGTGAGGTGTTTGTTCATATAGACAAGGATGATAGGACCAAGCTAGAGGCTAAATCAGAAAAATGTACTTTCATTGGTTATGGTGGTGATGAATTTGGATATAAATGTTGGAGTATTAAGGACAAGAAAATCATTCGATCTAGGGATGTGGTCTTTAATGAGAAATTCATGTATAAGCAGCAATTACAGGAAAACAAGGAAGAATCCAAGAAAGAATATGCAGTGGTAGAGGATCTTCTAGATGGGAAAGTGACACATGAATCAGTTCAGGAACCCCCTCAACAGAACTCCAAACTCCTATATTGAGGAGGTCTTCTAGGGTAACAAGAGAACCAAACATTTTTCTCCTTCTCTTTATTATTTATTACTCACTGATAGTGGAGAGCTAGAGAGATTTGATGAAGCAATACATGTAGATGCTAGGAAGAAGTGGGAGCAAGCCATGGATGAGGAGCATAAGTCTCTCATGGAGAACCAGACTTGGGATTTGGTGAAGCTACTAGAAGGAAAAAGAGCATTGTAGAACAAGTGCATGTACAGAGTTAAAGATGAAGAAGGAGGAAAGAAAAGATATAAGGCCCAGTTGGTGTTCAAGGGTTTGCACGAAACAAGGTATAGATTTTGATGAGATTTTTTCTCTTGTAGTAAAAATGACTTCTATCAGAATTGTTCTTGGAATAGTGGTAGTAGAAGACTTGCACTTAGAGAAGTTAGATGTAAAGACTCATTTCTCCATGGTGATTTGGAGGAGGAGCTATATATACAACAACAAGAAGGATATGAAGTCAAAGGTAAAGAGGAGATGGTGTGCAAACTGAAGAAGAGCTTGTATGGCTTGAAACAAGCTCCACGTTAATGGTATAAGAAGTTTGATAGCTTCATGATGGAGCAAGGTTATATTAGATGTCATTCTGACCATTGCGTGTATACAAAGAAATTTGAGGATGGAAGTTATATTATCCTATGTTTGTATGTTGATGACATGTTGGTTGCAGGTAAAAACATGTAGGAAATAAAAGTACTCAAGAAATAGCTAAGTGAATCCTTTGATATGAAGGATTTGGGGGTAGCCAGACAAATCCTTGGTATGAGGATAACTCGGGATAGGAAGGAATGGAAGCTGACTTTATCTCAGGAAGAGTACATTAAGAAGGTATTGGATAGGTTTAACATGCAGGATGCTAAACTGGTTGGGACTCCTTTGGCAGGCCATTTTAAGTTATCAAAGGAGCAAAGTGTCCCAAGACAGAGGAAATAAACTAGATGTCCATGATACCTTACTCATCGGCGATTGGTAGTTTGATGTATGCTATGGTGTGCACTAGAACTGATATTTCCCATGTAGTGGGAGCCATGAGTAGATTTATGAGTGATCCAGGTAAAGAGCATTGGCAAGCAGTAAAGTGGATCCTTTGGTATTTGAGAGGGACCATGGGGATAGTTTTGTGCTACAGTGGATCAGACACCACTTTACGTGGTTATGTAGATTCAGACATGGCTGGAGATGTTTATAGCAGGGAGCACGATAGGTTATATTTACACTGTAGGTGGGACAGCAAAGGAGTGGATTTCACAACTACAGAAGTTGGTGGCTTTATCAACCACGAAGGCTAAGTATGTTGCTACCACAAAGGCAAGCAAAGAGATGATTTGGTTACAACAATTGCTTGAGGATTTGGGGCATAAGAAGAAGGAATGTTCGGGGTGAAGCCCCTCGATCGAAGGGGGTTCGGGGTGAAGCCCCCAAGAAAATTTTCATGGGTGGGTTATTAAGCCATGGGTAATGGGTAACCATTATGGGCTGTTTTTAGGCCCATGGTTTTTTTTTTTCAGGTACCCATTGTTTGATACCCATGGTTTTTTCCCATGGTTTTGATACCCATGTTTTTGTATCAAATCTGCTTAAGCAATTGTCTATTTATATGGTCTTATGCATATGATAGATAGACAAGAAAATGTATTGCAGATGCGCTTTGAATTCAGTGTGAATTACAGTAGATTTTGTTGAACATAGATTTAAACGGATCTGGGTATTATATTGAGAGAAGTGGAGGCCAGTAATAAAATATGAGCAAGTGATTCTTGGTGGACATAGCCCATATAGGGTGAACCACATTCAATATTGTCTCTCTCGTGTTGTGTTATTTATTCTGCACTTTTATTTGAGATCTGTAATATTTTCTCGCATATTAGTTTCTATTACGATTATCTGTAAGGGATTATTCCACATATTTTATCTCTTATTTCCTAACATATTTCCATGTTATATGGAACTTTATTGGATGTTTTAATGGTGCTCATCATAATTGTAATTCATGTGATATGTAATGAATAATGTCGTAAATTTTGGACATATGGTGAGTATATGATCCCTATCGTATGGTGATTACACTTTGGGTGCAACATGTGGTGATGTGGTATGTTATAACCGTGAATGTAATGTATGTGATATACCCTGTATATGTACCTTGCTAAGGTGCTATGATTAATGTGTGTGAACCACCATTATGTTAGTGATGTAGTTACATGTTATGTTGTGAACCTTACGCTAACCGACCTTGAGGGAAATCGGTAAAAGTGTATGTTTGGAGTGAGGAGATGTGCACCATGGGCCAATAACTTGGGCTGACCTTAGGTTCAATAGATGATGACCCATGCTCCCCCTTCTCTCTCTCCTTGTGGTTGTTGTATGGACGCAACCTAAGTATAGCTATGACTGTGTTTAGCCTTGTTGAAGTGGTGGCAAGATGATTCTGATAGAGATGATGACTATTGTACTATTGCTATTTTATTTTGTGAGCTGAGGCTCGATGTTCGAGTTCCAAAACTCGTTGAGTACCCCCCTGGTGGCCAGATAAGGCCACACAGTTATCGTAATGTGATATTATTACATATTTATTTTATTCGTAAATTGAACTTTTTAATTTATTTTTTCAAGGACCAACAATTTTCTTGATTGCCATGTTTTACATTTTTGGGCATTTCCTTGGTTTATGGTACTAACATGAGGATTTTTACACTAACTACGGATATTTGGCCATTCATTTTACTTGATTTTGGATCTTCTTTTAATTTTTTCAAATATTTTACCACCTTGTCCAAGGCTTGTACTTTTCCACTTGGCATTTGGATCGGATTGCTATGTTGGTTCTATTATCGTGATGTGTGGAATAGGGTCATGGGATGCACCATTGAATGGTTGGACCTATGGAACCACTTCGTTGTATGGGGTCTACTCCAATGCGTTATAGGTAACTAGTGGGTTTGTTGAACCACGCATTATTATGTCACTTGGGTTAGGGGTGTCCGGACTCTATGTGCCTAGGGCCATATAGAAACCAGTCTCCTTGAGGGAGGCATAAGAGATTTGAGGGAGGAATAAGATATTTGAGGGAGGCATTAGAGATTGAGGGAGTTAAAATATATTGAGGAGGCATAAGATATTGAGGGAGGCATAAGAGATTTGTGTGTGTGCGACTGATGCTTTAGGAGGTATGCATATTTGTATGATGTTTTGGTTATTGTGTTATGATATATGTTTTAATCATGTTAGTTGGGTTCTTTATGTGATGTTTTGATATGGCGTTGATGTCCTTGTTGACCCTATGTACGTATAGTTATTTTAAGAGTTATGTGAGAAACTTCTTCTATGACACTCGTGGAAATTCCAGGTTGTTGTAGCACACTTTTGTTCAAGCATTATTTATCAGAATAGTTTTATGACAAGTAATATGTTATGTAGTCCATGCATGTTCCCTTCCGTAAATTCACAAATCTTTTATGGTGTGGTACCATCATGAAGTATGTCCTTGTATTCTTTTGAATCAGTATTATTTTACATGACCTTGGTAGGGTGTTGTGATATCAGTCCATGTTAGGCACCCTTAAGAATGAACAATCAAATAATTATGCAATAATGAAATTTCAAAGAACTTGAATTAAGAATAAGGTAAATAGAAAGAGACTAATGAAATAAAGAATAAGAGAGAACTGCCAATCTTCACAGAACTTGAAAGTTCAAATTATGCCAAATGTTTCTAAGGCCACCCTGTGGCCGTGCTCTAACGTCTGAAATATTAACCTTAGAGTGTACCTTTTCCCTTATCTATTCCATTTTACTTATCGTTTCTTTTCCTCTATGTTATGTCACATCGAGGAAGATGCTTTCTTAAGGGGAGGAGAATGTAATTCCCCATTCATCGTTGCTCCTTTACTTCTTCGATGACCATGTTGCTAAGCATTGAATGTCATTGTAATTACATTGATCATTAGTTGGCTTCACCTTTGTCACAGAGAATGATCAACATTCTCCTCTTTGTCATGTCTCCTTGTGCCTTGTCGGTGGTTGTAGTTATGGGCACCTACACAACGATCACATGATTTCCGTATTAAAGGAAAATCATGTCCTCAGTTTTTCGAGCTTGCCTCTTGGCCTTATTAATATGATTTATCATATATTCCATAAAAATTAATGATAATAATAACATTATAATTTAATTTTTCGATTGACGACTATTTGCTTAGTGTCAATTCTTTTTATCAATATTGTTATCTTTCACCTTATAGCTATTTTATTATCAACCACTCTCGTATTTGAGCTCTCGATTAAGTGATTTTTTTTTCTTGTGTTTTGATGCTATCACCTTTGGTTCTAAAGGATTTTTGTTTTTTCGAATCCCCTTTTGGTATAGGACATTTTAGAATATAATAAAAATAATTTTTAAAAAATTGAGTGGGTATCAATTATATTTTTGTAGACATATCGATCTAAGTAATATTTTTTATTGAATTTACTAATCCTTTATAGGCATCCACGCATGCTCTATTTCAAGATAATGAAAATGTGACTTCTCTCAACCACCGACCTCTAAATCATTAGGGTCATTAATATTTTCTTTCTTGGCATGAGGCGCTTTGGGGGTGGTGGAATCTTGCCTTTCCTTCAACATGGTTTCATTTTTTTTTTCTCTGTCTCGTAGTGAAAGGTCTTCTTTTGCACCAAATTTGGGTATTGGTGGCTTGTAATATACCATTTTTTCTTGTTTGTCCGATCTTTTTTTAGCTCTTTTGCTTCTTGGGGAAAACGTTGGAGAGGATGTAATGCCGTGCTCAAGCTAATGCCACGTAGGTGCTCCTTGTTTTCACCGGAATAGAACCTTCTTACCTAGTATCTCCTTCCCTCTTGTGCTAAACATAGAAGTGAATGAAGTTAGACTCATAGCAAGCAAGGGAGAAGGAGACATGTTGATTGTTGCTGTCCTGGTAGATGGGTGTACGTTGTGGAAGCTTTTTACAGGCACATTAAGCCTAAACTCTGTAATTTTCTACTACCATTTCTATAATTCCATGAAATGTATGTTCTCTTCCTAAATGGTGTCTTGGAGTGGTTTGGTTTGTGGTTAGTTTTTGTTTTCTTTTGGGAGAGTTCGAAAGGAAACATTTCTGGTTGTCTTTGGCTGAAAATCTTGAATTTTTCGTGAAGGAAGTAAAAGGAAAAGTCACTGAGATCTCCTTATCAAGCATGGTTTGCTTTTCCTTTATTCTAGTTATTACATTTCAAAGTAAATGGGTATTTTCTAGATGAAATTATTTGGTTCTATCGTACATCTGCTAGGGTTTATTTTATTAATGAAATTTTGGGATCGAATTGCATTCGGTTTGGTATAAAAGAAAAAAAAACTGTTACGGTGGAACTAGCTATGTGGGTATTAATTCTTCCTGAAATGATCTGTTCTTGTGGGGTATGATTGAATACTGAACATGTGGTTCTAGGCGCTAATTTTTAGAACTTGTTGGGATGATATTTTGTGTGAGTCACTTGTTTGAAATTATGACCTCTCACTCTGCTAATCATGGCAGGAGATTACCATCTGTGGATGAAAGGTGGGTTCGACTGGAACACCATTCATCTTTGGGTATTTTTCTTTGAGTAAATCCTTTGAGGGGATGATCACTTATTGGTTAGATTTATTTTATGAATTAAAGACTTCTGAGTCTTTATTGGTAATCTGTGGCAAATAAATAAATTAAAAAAATTCCTTTGAAATCGACTATGTTGGTTTGAATCTTGCATGAAATAATCTAATTTTTTTGGGATTTCGGGTAAATGCCAAATTTGGGGATCTGGTGTCAAATTTGGTGCTTTCTCGATATGGAATTCTGTGTGGTTTTGGTTGCTAAATAATGTTTCCCTCTGCTATAAGCTGCGACATTTGAGTTTCCATTAGTGGATGAAGGAGTGTTTGAATCGAACCCTTCTCGCCTTTAGTTACAGGAACGAGGTGCCTAAAAGTAATATTGTATGGCATTAAGTCTTGGATGTTAAATTATACTTGAATTCCCTTTTTAATTTGGAACCCTATGATTCAACTTGCCTTCCCATGAGAAGACTAGTACAACTGATACAGAGCGTTTTATTCGTTGTTCTTCTATTAGATGATTGAGACTTGTTTGATAAGAGGTATTAATGATCTCCTTTTTTTGAACTCAATTTGAGTTGAGTGTCCTCAAAGTTGGTGTCTTCATATGTAAGATATTTATTACAAATTTTTGGAACATGTGGAGGACAATTTAGTCTTATTGATGAAGTTGTATAAATATGTTTCCCCTTAAGTATTGTTCTAACAGAACTTGAATACTATCTATTTGCATGGATGTGTTATACCTATCCGATGTTGTGTGATTAATTTTCATGCACACGTGCACACACACACATATAAAGAGGAAAAGTGGAAAATAAATACAGTGGTAGTTAACATATTACCTGTTCTAATATAGACTCAATAAGAAGTGAGTCAAATACCTTTCTCTCTCTCTTTGGAAAATTTAAGGTTGGTATTTATTATTGCTTGTACAGAGTGACTAGACCTTAAGGTTATTGTTGGGGTTCTATTAATTAGTGGAAAATATAAGAAAATTGGATTACCACTTTGTTGAGTGACCTTAATGGATTATAGGAATTCTAAGAATAGTTTAGTGTTTCTTGGTCAATGTTGTTACTTTTTTTTCCCTAGTCATGGTTCCCTAGAATTGTTTTGTCTCTTGGGTTTGTATGCCGTGTCGAATACCAATGATGTAACTATGTATAGTTTCAAAATAAAATAAAATAGTAATGATAAGATTTTATCATGAGGTAAAAATGTCGTGTTGTGAACCCTTCTTCGACATAGTAACAATGCAATTTTTTAAAAACATTTTAAGAAGGGTGGGTAATCCTTTTAAAAGTTCTTTATGAGTGAATTAATATAGATGTGACCTACTTGATAACAATCAATTCTATAAGTGATCAAAGAGGGAATTATCCCTTGTAAAGTAAAATTATATACCTTGCTATCCCTAGCTAAACTAATGAACATTATTTTTTTGGGTGAATTCTTAAACGATCATGAGGTGAAATCAATGGTGAGATTTTAGAAGATAATAAGATTTAATAAGTAGGAGGAAATAGTTTAGAAACCATGCAATCTATCTCTCAGCCATTTGCAAGGTAAATTGTCTTCTTTTGTAAAACTCATCCAGTGAAGCCTAAGTGAAACCTTTAATCATTCTAGATAAATTCTCAAGCTTCAATAAAATCCTGGTTGATAAGTGGTTTTTGCTTTGATCCATTCTTGAAATAGAGCATTCCTTTCATGATATTGTTAAATGTTATCTTACTATTGTAATGGGTAGTCTTAACATGCTCAGTTCTCGCGAACTGACTCAAGTTAATACTTGTGCAGATGGCTTGTGCATGTTGATAGAGGAAAGAGTTGAGAAGGTTTCATTGGTTTGTTGTATGTGTTTCCTTTCGAGTTCACATGTGCTAAAATTATTGCAATAGTGGTTGTAATGGAGTTTGGAAGGCCTCTTTCCTTGGATGTTCGGTTATTGTGTTATAAATTTACTTTGTCCTGTTGTAGTAAGACTATAATTATCTTTGTGAGAAATAATATTTCAATCTTCACCTTGTTATGAGCATTCTTTTGATAATATCAATTGTAGTCATGAAAATGTGGTAACATGGCTTGGCCTATTTTGTTACCTTCTTGTTCTTAACTAAAGTGAAATCAAATATCTTGACTCCTTTGGTTCATGTGCCATGTTATAACCGTGTCTTGTGTTTTCGTTAAACAACGTAAGTATCTTCTTTCGGGTCATAAAAATTTCTTGTTTAGTAACCCTCCACGCTTTTGGTGTGCATGTTATTCTATGTTTATTTTAGTGGTTGACAATCCATTCTCTAAAGTTACTCAAAGTTAAGATAAAACGAATTTCAAATGTGAATCAATAAATAAAATGATAATGAAATAGGGTTTCTTGTTGATAGATCTAAGAATATTAAATTAAAAAAGGGTGATCTACCAATGTAAAGATAGCTACCCTCATTACCCTTAACTACGGATTAAACTTTTTCTCCATTTTCCGAAACCTTTAGCCTTGTGTTTCCATTTGAGGATCTCCATGTGTATCCATTGTCAAACTTAATCAAGAGGATTGCTAAATGAAGCTTTTACCCAAATCTAGTTTATCCCTTAAATTTCTCTCGAAAGACCATTAATAACTAAATAGACCATAATGAAATAAAAATTTTCTTCTCTCCATAACCGTTACCATAGTATCTCGTAATCCTTTTCTAAGTTATAATAAAATGTTAATACTTGAACAAAGAAGATTATGGTTCCGAATCTGAACAATACTCCACTTATTTTGAACTTATGCTTGCTTCCTTATGCAAATGGAGTACGAACCAAGTCTCGAGTGTGGGTTTGGATAGAGAGCCCGGTGGAATCGATTACCTCATGGTTTTCTAAATGAATTAAACAAGTAATTGTAATTTTTTTAGAGATGATCTTAATATAGTTGCTCAATAGTATAAAGGAAAAGAAACCTAACCCTATAAGAAGTATTGTATGAATCATAATATTAATCTTCCTGAACGCAAAGTTTGGCCTTGAAGACTATTTTAGTGAATAAATAGCCTTAAAGGATTTTCTTTGTGGAGTGTTCTCAATCGTAGCTAGGTTTTATGGGATGGTCTTTTGTGGTGTC